>DWGR01000216.1:0-27659 GCA_018247715.1 Heliconius burneyi
AAGTAATACCTAGTTTACCGACTATTACTATTGAAACTACTTTATCTTTGTCTGGCAACATAAATCTGTCGAATCCAGAAATTTCTGGAAACATAACGAATATCTCTTTATATAATGGAGAAAGTACGGAGTGCACTATAAAAATTACAAACACAAGTAATGTGCCAATAGAGTATCTTGATTTGTCCATTCAGGTGATTTATAATTTTTAATAAATATAATATATTTATGTTTTTATGTTAAATAGTAATAGCACTAAATAACTGACTGAAGGTTGAAACAGGGCCCTAGTAATGATTTATTTAATTTTTCGTTTTTTCGTTTTGAACTAATACCATTGATTTTTTTATTAAGTTTTATATTTTTATTAAGAATACTTTTTTCTGTAAAAGAAACGTAATAGTATAATATTATCTAACTTTTTAATTAACAAAGCTTTGTCAATACCAAATTATTTTTGAATAACAATAACATTAATAACGTAAGACACTTATAAATCTACCATATTTTACAGTCAAACATGGACAGTTCGCTCCAAACAAAAGTGTTTCAATGGTCAAACGAAGACATACAATCGCAATTACCAATCAATCCAAATGAAATAGCAACAATTGTCATGAAATTATATGGAGAAGCTGATTTTCTCGATTTGGGGGGAGTGGGGGAAAACCTATTTCCTAATAGTTTGACCTCTAATTATCCTTCAAGAGTTGGGTCCCCAGTACCGAACGCTCAAACGTCCTTGCCGACTCAAGGTTCGAATCCACAGAATTCGTTAAGCAGTGGGCTTGTTGTTAATCGTACTTCGAGTTTTAGGTAGGTATTATAATATTTTATATTATTTGGGTGCTGATTAATAAGGAATCTACCTCTTAAACCTTACGACTATTCGTGAATATCAAGATGTTTGTTTCGTATTAATTTTAAACGAAATTTTGACGTCTACTTGACTTATAAAAAAATATATAATATGTAAATTCAAAATACTTTTTACTGTAGGTTCTAGTTACTGTTAATTGTGTAATAATTTCATCTTCTCATATTACTCTTGTCAAAAATAGACACAATTTACTAAAATTCTTTGATTTTCTAGAACTGCATCACATTAGGCGGTACGAAGTTCGCCGGGTTAGCTAGTGTGTTAATATATTTTTAAATACCATTTTTATTTAAGATCATCTAATTCGCAAACCACGAGCTGGTCAGCACCATTATCCATAATGCCGCCGTCACGAGGACGTCAAATTGAAACACAGGTGAGACTAGTACAATGGAATAATAGAGAAATATTTTATTTATATAACATTAATGTATTACCCTGTTGTTATGTATCTTAGACTAATCATATCGTACAAATTATTTTATTTTTTAGTTAAAAGTTTTTATGAAATGAAGTGGGAGACCGTTTTGACTGTGACTGAAAAAAGGTAAAAACTGTATTTAATTTTATTTCCCCGCTCTTATCTACTAGAGGTATTGGGTTTTGCTTAACATGCAATGTCTCGAAAAATGTGGAAAATGTGTTAAATTAGGTTCCTTCAATCTATTCTATCATGTTGCTTTTGCTGAGTTAATTTATACGCAGTAGAAGTAAGAGCGAGAGGTATTAGTAAGAAAAAAAAACTCTTTATATTTCACTAAGAGATGTTGCCCTGTCTAAAACTATTATAAACTATATATGTATAATAATCAAATTTTTTTTTTCGAAGTTGTCAAAATATAATAAAAATATTGCTTACAGATTTTAATACGTTATTCGGGTGGAGAAGGTAAGGAGGTGCATTGCCGACAATCAACACTACAAATGAATCTGGAACTGCTACCAAGTGTTTCTATTACGCATTGGGACGTTTTACCAGCTGAAATGTAAGGAAATTTTTAATATCTTTGTTTTATCTTTACATATAACGTAGAGTAGATTGAGGGAACCTAGTGTTCAAACACTCCGCTCCCCAATTAGGGCCCAATTTTCGAGACATTGCGGATTGAGAGCCGGAATCCTTACTCAAGTTCACATTAGAATACTTCCTTTTTCCCAAGTGGAATTAATACCCACAACACTCGCAAGTTTTTAACGAAGTTTCTTAACAGATTTTATTGGAATCACATAGGAGGGCCTTTGTGTGACTCTATTATGATTTTTACGATTGTATGAATAGATCTTCTAAACTTCTCTATTAGCCTAAGTATGTACAATTTTTTCACGCTCTGATAACAAAATGATAGTCGAAATCCGTTCTCTCAATATGCAATGTCTTGTAAAGTGAGTAGTGTGGGAATGGGAAATGGGGTGTCGTAACACTAGGTTCCTTACCCTGTTGAATACAAGTAAAGGTTAAAAAAACCTACAAACGCTTGACATTATTCATACATATTTTATTTATGTTTTACCTTTCAGTCCAAGTCAACTCTACCTAGTGTTAGATATAACAAATCTAACAAATGAAGAAATGGATTTCCAATATACTCCGACCAAACATATTCTAATAGAGGGCAAGGAGTCCTGCAGAGTGCCCGTTCCTTTGGACAGGTGTCCGTTTAATAGTATTAAAACTGATGAAGGTATTGTTTTAATAATATTTTATTTTAGTTGTGTGTTTGTCAAATCAAAATTAAATTTATTTTATATTTATTTTTTAATAATCAATAGTTCTACACCAGAACTATGTATGACCATTCCTAGTGTAAAAATATAAGATAAATAAGGATAATTTCTTTTTTATTTCAATTTATTATAGCGATGCGTCCGAATCACTTTTGCGTAAACAGTACTAACAACAATATTAAAAATATGTATATATTTCAAGAAGCAAAAAAAAACCCTAAATAAGATGTATTTATTTCTTCTTTTTGTTTATAGATGTAGGAGAACCAAAATCAATAAGTACAGGAAATTCAACAAACAGCTTAGAACTAATGTGTTCAGAACATTTAACTAAGAATGTAGATCTTAAATGGCATTTAATGCAATCTAATATCACTGGTAAAGCCTCTGTTAAAGGAATCACATTGTCTCAAACTATGATGGATATTGTTAGGATGTCGCCATTGAACTGGGGTAAGTGTGAAATGAAATTAAATGATTTGAGTATGTAGATGAGGTCAGGAGTTGTGCAGGTGTACAAAGCGTGACTATAAACACAATTGGTTGTGGGTTCGATCCCCATTAGATGAAATGAAATATTTATTTAAATTATAATTTGATTTCTTGGCTCTGATGTAGAGGCAAAGCGCGGAGTTGAGCTACGCCATTCAGCAGGCGATATGTCCAAAATCCGGCGGAAAGTGGGGAACGGAATGTCTTAACACTAGGTTCCCTTTGCCTATCCTGCTGCCGATACAGCGTATATAGATTTCTTTAGGCTTTATGCTATATCCGACAGGGCAGGCAGAGGAAACCTAGTGTTATGATACTCTCTTCCCCACGAACCGGCCAATTTTCCAGATATTGCGTGTTGTGTCGGAGGAAAGTCGTAAAATAGTTCTTCCCCATGCGCTAGAAACGAATATAATATATTTTTTTCAAACATTTTCAGAAGTTAGTGTCAACAAGCAATATATAAAGCCACAAGAGGAGTACAATTGTACAGCAGGCGAATGTCTCTCACTAGGAGTGGCTGTTTGGAACCATTTGACACGGCCATTGCATAAACTGTGTTTATCTGTGCAATTTTATCAGGATTATAATAATGGAGTTTTTAATTATAAGCTCGATAACAGAGTTGCCACTGCTGGAAATAATAAGTATGTTATTTGCTATTGTTCCTTTTGGTCTTAGGAATCTGCAAAATGAGCGACGACTCCACTGAAATAGTCATGAGAGACTCCGTTTCCTTTACTTTATTACTAGTTTTAGAGGTATTGTGCTTTAAGTGCGAAACTCAATACCGGTTAATGTCTTAATATAGTGGAATAAAACAAGCATTAATTCTCCCGAGTGACTTAACAACAAAATCTTTATTAATTAAGTTATTAAAGTTTATTTTCTTTTTTGTGTTATATTCACATTAGTTAAATTGAAATTTTCATATAATATGTGTTTGTAATATTTACCTTTTTTCCCTTTTAGAGTGGTTTTATCTACCTTACTTGAATCAGCGAAGGCGTACCACGAGTGTACGGTTGTATTTTTAACGCCTGGTGAATACAAAATTGATATACAATGTTCTACAACAGAGCCAATAATAGACGACATACCTATTTTAAAAGATACAAGCCAACCAGTACAATCTTGTGCAGGAGAAGTCAGTCATATTTGGCGATTTATACCACCTGTTGCTATTAGTGTGTCTGATTAAATAGTGTTTCCCTTTTTTATCAGGGTACACAGATGAAACCTAGTATTAAGACACTCCGTTTCCCTCGCATCCAGCGAGTGGCTTAACTCAATATGTTATATGAGTAATTCCCTCGAGTGGGAATCAAACTTACAACTGTCGTGTTAACAGTAAGAGGCTGTTTCGTTGCAACACGACGGCCTCTATCTGATGTATTTAATTTTATGTAATTATTATATGTATTTATTTTCAAATTAAGTACAATAGGATAGATTATTTACTTGTTCAACTATATAAACAATGTATTTTATTTTAAGTATTGAAACTAAATATATGCTCTATAATAAATATTTATTTAGTTATTATGGCCTTTTTATTATAACAAAATATTAAAATAGGAAAACAATCTTAATCTGTATAGGTACTTAAATACATAATACATTTTTAACCTACCATGTTCCTAAGAATAAAATAAACCAAATATTTCATTTTTTAAAAGATATAAAGAGAAAAATATCACAATCTCTCTCGGACTGTCACCACAGCGATACAGACTTACAAACTGAAATCCGCGTTCAGGAACCTCCTGAAACTGCATATTGGACCGAAGTCTCCAGCCGCAAAAGACAAAGATGCAGTCCTGAACTAGAAAAGAGAAAACAATCAACGCTCAGTACGTACTGGTTAAGCCAGCCAGTAGATATTTCAAACTCCTTCTCTGTGCTCGAAAATGAAGAAAGCAATCCCCCGCCTCGATCAGTTCCGATTACACCAAAACCTATGTTTAACCTATATTTGTTGATAAAGTGACAAATATCCGACCGCTTACTAATCTTCTCAATAATACTGTACCAGAATTCTACGAAATTAAGGTTCTACTGAAAGATCAAGTTAGGATTCAGTCTAAAACGTTCGATTCCTACCGAACCATCATAAAAGAATTGGACTCTAAGGGTACTGAATACTACTCTTATAAACCAAAGCAAGAGAGAAGCTTTAAAACCATTCTCATAAAACTTACACCCCTCAACTGACGTCGAAGAGATAAGAGACGCTCTTGCTAAGCTTGGACACGTTAGCTGCAATATATGGAATATGAAAGAAGCCTTGTCAAAAAAACCACTGCGCATGTTTATAGTGGAACTTAAATCAAACTCAAACAACAAGGAAGTCTACAACATTAAAAGACTTTTAAACTGTCGAGTAAGCTTTGAACCGCCCAGACCAAAACGTACAATCCCTCAGTGTAGCAACTGCCAATCGTATGGGCATACGAAATCTTACTGCCACCGTAAACCAAGATGCATTAAGTGTGCAGGTAACCACGCCTCCTCTGCTTGTCTTAGAAAAGAACGATCTGATGACGTCAAATGTGTACTATGCGAAGGCAACCACCCCGCGAATTACAAAGGCTGCATCGTCTTCAAGGAGCTGCAAAGACAAAAATTTCCTCCGCTACGACAGAAACCAACCAAACACAACCAAGCCGTCCCTAATACAGCATCTCCAGAAGTCGATAAGGTTCGTGACATATAGTACGTCAACGTCGTTTGTAATTCCATAAAAAGGAACCAAAATCCTAATAAAGGGGAGAAAACAAAAGATACTACCCAGCTGCCTCCGCCGCAAACAACAACGATAAACAGTCAACTGCAGCAAGACGAAATGTCCGCCCAAAATTCCAATGAACTTAAAGATTGACAGACATGTTCAAACAAATGTTGTATCAAATGACAAACATGACAAACCTTTTAGTAACCGTAATAACTGAACTACGCTCGTCATCTCAATATGGGACTAACCAGGATTTTCACCAGCCGGGAGGGAAGCAGCCCACCTTGCCTGCCCGCCAAATGCTTTCAAACCCATAATCCTTGCTTAATGGAACGCAAATGGGCTATCAAAACATTCTTTGGAAATAAAATCTTTCTAAGGCGAATACAATATTGATATTATGCTTATATCGGAAACACACTTCAACGCCAAAAGCCATTTCATTGTGCCGAAATATAAACTGTACTGCACCAATCACCCCGATGGCACAGCAGGTTCCGCTACACTAGTCAGAAACAAAATCAAGCATCACGTTCAAAATTTATACTGTAGTGAAGAAGTTCAAGCAACAACTGTCTCTATTGAAAGCTCAAAAGGTCCATTACTGATCTCAGCCCTTTATATACCACCCAAGCATAACTGACCAATATACATCCTTCTTCAATCTACTTGGGAGTAGATTCATTGCTGGAGGAGACTATAATGCAAAACACAGAGACTGGGGATCCAGAGTTACCACTACCAAAGGCCGAGAACTCATGAAGACAGTCCAACAAAGACACCTACTCGTTGCATCCACTCGAGAACCTATATACAGTTGAGAACCTAACCAGATCCATCCAATCAGCCGCCTGGAACTCAACGCCCTGGCTAAGAGCCGTTAATAAAATTCCTATGTACCCACAGATTGTGATTGACTTGATACAAAAAAAGAGAGTAGCTAGAAAGAAATGGCAATCCACCCGTCACCACAACGACAAAAACAAGTTCAATACTCTGGTCAAACAAGTCAAAAGCACTCTCAATCACATACAAAACAAGGATGTTGAAAAATGCCTTTCTAACTTGGATGCTACTTCTGCAACGGATTATTCCCTGTGAAAAATAACCAAATCTTTGAAAAGACCACTTGTGTTTCAATCTCCACTTCGTCGAAAAGACAACTCTTGGGCAAAGAGTGATGCCGAAAAATCTGAACTGTATGCTGACCATTTATCAAGAGTGTTTACTCCAAATCCTGCTATGAACTTGACAAAAGAAGACGAGGTCATGAAAGCTCTCGCAGTCCCTCACCAGCCAGTATCTCCCTTCAATAAAGTTACTCTCAATGAAGTCTTCTCAGCCATTAAAAGACTCAGCCTAAATAAAGCCCCCGGTTATGACCTAATTACTGCTAAAGTTTTGAAAGAACTTCCACATTCAACACTTGTGCTACTTACTGCGATATTTAACGCTATCCTACGTCGTTTGTTCCTGACCAGTGGAAAGTGGCAGAAATTATTCTCATACCAAAACCCGGGAAAAATCTAGAAGACGTTTCATCGTATCGGCCCATAAGCTTACTCCCTGATGTATCAAAGTTACTCGAAATGCTAATCATGAAACGACTGACCCCTGAGCTGGCCAAAGCTAATATCATTCCGACCCATCAGTTTGGCTTCCGTGAAGCTCATGGGACAGTAGAACAGGTTAACCGCTTGGTAGAAAAAATAAATAATGCTCATGAACACAAGAAATACTGCTCAGCAGCTTTCCTAGACATAACACAAGCATTTGACCGAGTGTGGCACGAAGGCCTGCTATATAAAATCCTGCAAACTCTGCCGCTAAATTTCTTTGTTATCATTAAGTCGTACCTCCAAAGTCGGAAATTTTACGTAAAGCATGGTGAAGACAGAACAAGTTTGCGTGAAATTAAGGCAGGTGTTCCACAAGGCAGCGTGATGGTATAAGTATCTCATGTATACTTATGATTTACCCACCACAGAGGATGTACTTATAGGAACATTTGCTGATGATACTGCACTCATCGCAACCCACATAAACCCCGTAAAAGCTTCTAATCTGCTCCAAGAAAACCTTGATAAAGTCTCTACATGGTTGAGGGACTGGAGAATCAAAGCAAATGAGAATAAGTCGGTGCAGGTCACTTTTACTCTTAGACACGACACATGCCCCGCCGTTATCCTAAATGGAATAACAATTTCCCAGTCAGAATATGTGCGCTACTTAGGCATACATTTAGACCGACGTCTGACTTGGAAAAAGCATATTTTAACAAAAAGGAAAGCTGAGTGTACAATTTCGCAAACTATACTGGCTCTTGGCGCAAAAGTCCAATCTCTCACTTCACAACAAACTACTCTTGTACAAAACGATCGTCAAACCAGTCTGGTCCTACGGTGCGGAAATTTGGGGAACTGCAGCAAATTCAAATCTAGACATTGTACAACGTTTCCAATCAAAAATGCTTCGTACAATAGCAAACGCCCCATGGTTCGTCACGAACTCCCAACTCCACCGTGACTTAATGGTGCCTACTGTGAGAGAAGAAATATTGGCCAGAATAAAATTATATACCCGTCGCTTGGAAAGGCACCCAAATGAGCTTGCTTGCGACTTAATGAAGCCCTCGTGCATCTTCAAACGTATAAAGCGAAGAGCCCCCCAGGATCTTCTGTTATCATAAAACAGTATACTTCACATTATATGGATATGCCACTGGGTGTATACCATGCATGACATGAATGCTACGAGAATCACAACAACCTAGACTAAATGCCCACAAGGGGAAGCTCGCAGGAATAGAACGGATATTTAAAAAAATAAAATAAAGATACGGTTGTATTCATATTGAGTCATTCAAAAAATTAGAAAATTAAGGAAAAGTGATATTATTGTAACAGAAAAAGTGGGCGTGGCTTAATAGTAGTTGCAAATAGTCTATATACTCATAATAAAATCTTAAGAGAGTCGGTCGATGTTATTGGGAACTACGCTAGAATTTTACCATAAACTTTACTACCTAAGCTAATCAAACTGATAATCCTATGGTTTGCGCAGTCTATATATGAACCTTTGCCTTTATACAAAGGCACGATGACTGCAGCTCGCCAATCGTCAGGGACCTTCCCTGATTTCCAGCATAAATTGCACAAAAACAAGTCCAAGACGCGTGGCCCACCATATTTAATCATGTCGGCAGTAACTCCCTCCGCTCCCCTCTGACTTACCACATTTCAAGCTTCGTATTGCACTCTCAACTTCTTTTAAACTATATAATACTTAAGCAATTATAAGCTTATTGTTATTTTTAAAAATGCAAGCAAAGAATAATTTATTATGTGATTTACTTTCATATTAGTGTCAGAATATAAACTTTTAAAAATATTTATAATAAAAATTTGTTAATCAGATTAACTTATTTTATAATATAAAATCCAATCAACTTCTTACTATCCCGCTGCACACAGCAGGGTAGTAAGAAAGAACCTAGTGTTCTACACTCCGTTCCCCACTTTGTGCCGAATTCAGGAGACATTGCATGTTGAGTGGCAGAACTCAACGCCTCGCTTTGAATCGACACCAGAGCGAAGAAATAGAAATATAAACGTAAACAAATATTTCACTTCCTCGAATGTGGATCGATACCACAACCGTCGAGTTACAGTCACACACTTGTGTCGACCACCATGACGGCCTCATTTTGCAATATAAAATATACTAATAAAATAATAAAATTTAATTGTTGAATTAATTTCAATATCGTTATGTATTTTTTTAAACAATACTTTATTTATAATTTGTAGATCTATAGACGATCCATTATAAGCTGCAGACGTTAAACATAATTATAATATAATCTGTACAACCGGTACAAGTCTATGTTGAAGTGTCGACTATCAAGACTCAAGAGAAATTGAAATAATTGTTTGTTTTGTGTACCAATACATATTTAGTATTTCTTTTTGGTGACTACCGAAATTTTATTTTAATTGTGTTTTTATTATATATAATTTTTTCTATACTCTAAAACTATGTCTGTCACACATTGTGCTATTTTAGGGTGTAAAGTATCAATATACAATAAGCCTATAGGGGTATCTTTTCATTCGTAAGTTTACCATATCATATTAATTTATCTATAGCAGTTTGAATTTAAATTATATATTTTTTTGGACCATTTGGCAGGTGTCCATCTTCTAATGAAATGAGGAACAGATGGCTTCTCGCTTTGAGAAATAGATGTGCCCTACTTGACTGGTCCAGAAGTCGGATATGCTCCAAGCATTTTGAACATAAATATTTTAATTCTCAAAGAAAACTCAAAGATAATGCAATACCTACTCTATTTCCAATTAGTAGTAAAAGCCAAAAAGTGAGTATTTTTGTAATTTGAAGTCAATCCCGGTGAAGGTTGTATACTGTTCAAGGGGCCTAGCCAATTGAGTAATACTAAATTCTTATTCTAATTCTACTCTACAAATATGATTTATACAAATTTATGCTACGCAAAACTTATTGCTAAGAGTATATATATTATTTCTCAAATGTTTTAATTTTTTTTAATCTAATTCTGTATTAAGAATACTAAACTTATTTTGAAAACAAACATTTAAATGTAATGAACAAAAACCTTTCAACACTTTTTTGATACCATCTAAGATCTAGCCAATTAAGTTATTGTGGAGATACCTACATCAAATTTATTATGTACTTATTTTTGTTCTACGTAAAATTTTTTTACAAATTCCCCAATTTCTAGGCTGGCTACATTTAAATTTTATTATTTTTCAAAATTCTTATACTCTCTTTAAGTTTTAGAATTTTTAAAGGCTTCAAAAATTATTATGTTATAATTTTCAGTTTGACAACCCATCTAACAAATCCAAAATTGAGAGATATTTAAATAGACTAACTCAAACAGAACTGATATCGGACATAAAAAATAGTATTAAAAGAGTAAAGGAGCCAGCAAATATGGAAGCTATGGTCACTGAAGATTTAAAATGTAAAGTAGATGCTACAACAGAAGCCCAATTATGGCTTATAATAAAAAAACAAGAACATTTAAACTCCAGACTGTTAGACAGTATTAATCACAATAAAAAACATGTTGACGTTTTGAAAAAGAATGTGGATGAAGCTAAATCTTCAAAACAAGATATCAATCAGAATTTGGAGACTCACACATATATTATAAAATGTCTTCAGGAAAAACTTGCAACTTTAGAAGAGCAAATTGAAATTCTGACTGCTGTGGAGTCACGCTAACAGTTTTAAGTGCCATCCTTAAATTATGTTATCTTTAAGGGATCCTACTACACTTCTAAATTTTGTGTCATCACAATTCAGAATAAAAAATTTTTTGAACTGTTTCAATTTAATAATTTTGATCAC
This sequence comes from Heliconius burneyi, assembly GCA_018247715.1. Taxonomy (NCBI): domain Eukaryota; kingdom Metazoa; phylum Arthropoda; class Insecta; order Lepidoptera; family Nymphalidae; genus Heliconius; species Heliconius burneyi. The sequence continues at coordinate 11,232 of DWGR01000216.1, forward strand.
TAACTGTGACCAGGATGAAGCATCATGGAATTCATAAATTTATGGCATGGCAATACACAAATATTGCTTTGCTATTTGACAATAAGTTTACAATTAAAAATAATGCAAAATCAGTTTAAATAATTTTATTCATATATTAACCCGATTACATCATTATGTATAAAATATCAGTCAATGAATTATTGTTTTAACTAACTAACTTACTATATTTTTAATAATATTTTGCTTGATCTTGTACTCAGTCTTGTAATTGTACTATTTTCTTCTCAATTGTTTTTCCAAGATTTCACGCAGTTTACCTCTCTTATTAGTTTTGTTCAGTAGTGGTCTTCCCAAAGGTATAATTTCCATTTGTTGTAAACGTCGTCTAAACTTTTGGTAAAATTCTAATACATCCGGATTTGCCCAAACATATCGAGAATCAAAATCTAAAACTCTTAAAGTGTCTAAACTCTGTGCTCTACTAAGTGCAACATATGCCTGACCAGCTTCAAATATTTTAGAAAGTGACATTTCTACACAATCTAAGGTCAAGCCCTGTGATTTGTGTATAGAAAATGCCCAAGCCAAATTCAAAGGTACTTGCCGTCGACATAGCAATGATCCATTGGAGTTTTTAACATACCAACGCTCAGTCCGAGCCGTGTATTCTTTTTTGTTTTTAAATCTAACAACCGGAAAACCTTCTTCAAACCTGACCACTACTCCTCTAGCTCCATTCACTAAACCTGCATTGACATTTATATTCTTAAGTAACATCACTTGTGCTCCTAATTTAAGAAGTAATTTTGATGGTGCAACAGTTTGCATATCTAGGACACTGGTTGCATTTTCACTGTCTTGAGCTGAAAATAACTTCTCTTCACCATTTAAATCATTTAGCTTTGAGTTGTTTATCATTTTAGAGTCATTAGTATGTGAACAAAGACGGGTAGCCAAAATTCCATCACTTTCAATCTTTTGGCGAGCTGTTTGTAGTAAGCGTTCACTTATTTCTTTAGTTACTCTGCCTATTCTAATGTTGTTAAGAATTGAAATAAACTCTTGATCAGTTTGTCTATGCACTTCTTTTAGTTCAAAGCAAAGTTCAATGCATTTTTCCCAACAAGAAGTTTGGAAACAAAATCTTTTCCCTGATTTTCCCTTGTCAACTACAGGTGGGAGTTGTAGGAAATCACCACAAAGAATAAGTTGAATGCCTCCAAATGGTTTATCATTTTTACGAACATGCCTTGCAACTGCTTCTACTTTCTGGAAAAAGGACAATAGTTAATCTTTGCTTCTAAGTAGATGGCATTTGAAGGTAGAGGTTCCCCTTATCCTTTCTTGTATCAAATCTCTAGATATCAGGACATAATTTACATTTAAAAACATAAAGTGCTCTTAATATACAGGATTATTGGAGGCTGTATAGTAATAATTATATAGTCTGTAAAGTATATAGAAATAATTCATGTTTCCAGTTATAGGCTTATTGTTGATAGCAACAATAAGCCTATAACTGGAAACATTTTCATTTCCTCAATCTGGTAACAAGATAAGCTTGTATTTTTTTGACAAGATAAGTTGTATTCCACAACTCCACAAACAATATCTTTAACTTTATATAAAAACAGAGCTATTAATTACCTCAAAAAACATTCCATCTACCATTGATATTTCATCAATAATTAGATGTTTGCATTTTCTCCACTTTTGTGCAACTAAAGGCAGTTTTGTGGCTCGTTCACATAATTTTTCTAAGGATCCGCTACCATCACCTATACCAGCAAATGCATGTAATGTTGTCCCACCTATGATAATAAATGTATATTTTATTTTCTTATATTATTTTAAATAAGAAATATATACCGCAATTTAAAGTGATAAAATACAAAACCTTACTCTTAACCTTAGAAATAACCTGAAACTGCAGCAGCACAGTGTCTGACTGTAAACACAAAAGTTGTGGGTTTGATTCTCACTTAGGTAATGAACAAGATTCTCTTAATCTGTATTGCTAAAAAACAACCAACCTATATGACATGCTGCAACACCAGTTGATGCTGTAGCCATTGTAACATCTGGGGGTAAAGCAGCTACTATTCTTTTTAATAAGAAACTCTTTCCAGTTCCTGCAGATCCAGTAAAGAATATATTCTTTCCACCAAGACAAGCTTCTAAGACTCTTTGTTGCTCATTGTTCAGAGAACTAGTAGTTGTTAAAGGGGAGGGTGAATAAAGTTTTTTTGGTGCCGGTCCTTTTTTAATGTCATCCAATTTACGTTTCTTAGATGGCGGGGATGGGGTTGTTGTGGAGGATTTACTTATCTTACTTTTTGCACTAGTAATATCAGCAACAGTAACAGGACTTATATCTTCAAATGCCTGTGCTTTACCACTTAATAATTTAGTTCGCATAGTTTGCTTAGATGGAGTTTTATCGATGGATTTTTCTTTGTCTCCGGTCATTTTTACAAATATTGTTCGTAAGAATGATACTAAATTTGTTGGCGGTGCATTAGATATGAAAAGTGTACAATGGGCTTCTTGAAATTTAATACTTGCTTTGCCCTCAACCATAAACTTCTTGAAAACATTTATACTTTTTAATGCTAATCGAATAGGAGCATGTTTTTCGCTAGTGATTTCCATAAACATTTCACGAAACTCATTTCTAATAATTCGCATTGAAGCAGTTTTATAATTAACTTTCCTCGTAATAGATCCCTGAGGAGTCATCCATTCTAGGGTCACTGCACATGATAAAAACGATTCCCCGGGTTCCATTTTATAATTGGTTTAATACATCTTTTTTAAATGAAAATACAAAACTATGAGGTGCGCGGGCGCATAAACTGTAAGAGATCAAAAAGCCATTGACTTTGACATTGACAGTTGACTTTTCATTTTGAAAGCTTCCATATTAATAATTATTACATTGCCATATTATTGCTACATGAATAATAAATTCTTGCAACTGGCAAAGCGTTTGAATTTTGTCACTTTAAGTACATGAGTATTACTAAATAATAACAAACAAATGATTGTGTTTTAGCTCCATATTTCAAAGCATGGTGTTCAGAAAAGACCACATAAACTTCATTTTACTGGCTATATAGTTTATAATTGTGATCAAGAAAAGAAATCAAATCTATTTAAAACTTATTCACTGCTTATCAATAGTAGAAATCGATAATCTTTTATAGTATTGTTTTATTTTTCTGCTATGATTTTATTCTTTTTGTTTTCAATGGAAACAAAGTCACAAAGTTTTACTTCTTTAGTTACTTTTTTCCACTCGTAAAATGGTATTATTTTAGCTTCTTCTAGACCTTTTAAACAGTATCATTCAATTTGCATGTGTTACTTGGAGGCATATAGAATTTTTCGCATCACCAAACAATAATTTTCATTGCATAATAGTTGATTGCAATTCTCCTCTGCAATTTTTGAAAATTATTGTTGTTAGATTATTAGCTTACAAGATTACTTAATTCACTTGATGACATGTTACATTTGTCATTTCCGTATTTTGTAATCAACCGTAAAGTACAACATTATGAAACGTAGCGATTTCTCTGTTATTTGATACTGGTCGACGCGATTTAGATAGAAAAAGAAAAATTAAAAAGAATAACAAATGTTTAATATAATAATTTTAAGTATAATTATAGAAGAATAAAATTCGAGACATGCCATATATTTTTATACTTTACTTTTAACTGTTGTGGATGCACTAAATATTTTATTTTAGCTTTACGAGTCTAGCAAGGTATTTAGAGGGTACCCAGTGTTAAGACAGTCTGTTCCTCACGCATCATCCATTTTTTGAGCCATTGTATGTTAGCTGATGGAACACAACCGGCCTCAATCTTATATTATATCTTAAATTCAAATTCAAAATATTCTTTATTCAAATAGACTATGTAAGCACTTTTGAATCGTCGAGTGAACAGACAAACAAAAAGCTACCACCGGTTTGGAAGGCAGTTCTGCTGAGAAGAGCCGGCAAGAAACTCAACAGTTGCTCTTTTCAAGTCAATGGTATAATTAATTATTACATTAGCTGGCATCCTGCATGACATCCAACAGACATTAATTCCATGCATATTTATCCTCTAAATATTCTTGAACAGTGTAATAGGCTTTACTTGTTAGATTTTTTTTACAGTTACTTTAAATTTTGTTAGTGGCAAATTTAGAATACACCGTGGAATTTTATTATACACACGTATACCGAGACCCATAAAAGATTTATTAACTTTATGGAGGCGAAAACTTGGCGTAACAAGCTTATCTTTATTTCTCGTCCCTATCATATGTCTATCACTATTTTTACTATGACACTGTATATTTTGTCGGACAAACAGAATATAATATAGAAATTGTGAAGCAATTGTGATAATGCCCGCATCTTTAAAAACATCTCGCAGAGAATCTCGAGCTCTTAAATTATAAATATACGAGTATCTCACGGCTCTTTTTTGGAGAATAAATATTGAATTTATATCTGAAGCACTGCCCCACAGCAGCATTCCATAAGACAAAATACTATGAAAGTAGCTATAGTAGACTAGTCGGGCAGTTTCAACGTTAATAAATATTATTAAACTGTCAGTAAGAAAAATGAAATTGAATACTATTTAACAAACGATAAAATATTGGTGCGAGCGGGTCACAAGCCACAGTGAGTTTATCGGAAAGAATCTTATTGAAAAGTCATAGTTTTATTTCAAATAGTTACTAATCAAATATAAAAAAAAATATGAAGTGAGCGTCTTGACTCACCAATCTAACCCCACGGTGTCGCTGTAAAAGCCAATAGGGCTAACAGCATTAACCTCATGATTGAAAAAAATACTCGCTAACCTAGGCTTTTGTTCTAACTTCAGAAGAACTTTATTTCGACCTATAAAAGTCCTTTGTTTTTTGAAATTTTTCGTTTATTTGTATTATATTTATTACTTCGTGCCAAATTTCATAACTGTAGGTGTTGCTTGTTGTTGTAGGACCCTATAGGTGTTGATTACGCGGCGAATTCATACAAAGTGCAGTATGTTAAAGCGATGCAGACATGCTCATATCTTCTAATAGTATTGCCATAGAAGCTGGATATTTTCTGGGCTTCAAGGGACTTGAATATTAATTTCAGATTGATACTTAAACGGGATAGGTTTTGACAGACTTTTCCTTTCGACGTAGGTACTTAATTCTTAAATTTAATTTTAATGTATTTTTTTTCGTTTATTTTATTTATTTATTTATTTATCAAGTAAAAAACAACAGTATTATTATTACTGACAAACAAAAACTTGTATATAAAAAAAATAAAGCCAATTACAGTTTTCCACTTATAAGTACTTTTTAAATACAGAGCTACACATATTATAAAAAAACACATTCAAACCTTAATAAAAAACAAAAAAGAATAGCAAAACAATGCGAAGTATAAAGAGAGTAATAACATAAAAAATGAGAAAAAATTAAAATAATATTCAACATATGATATTAATTCAAAGTAAAATTTCTAAATGCTTTCTAAATATATAGATAACACATAAATTGCTTTAATATTAAAAAAAAGACAAGCTTAAAAAGTAAAAACTGTTTAAGGTAAAGTTACTCTTATAGAGTTTTTTTCTCTTAAACGACTTTTCTATGCATATCCAATAGTAACAAAATATAATTCAATAAAATTTACAGCTTCGAAATTAAATATAATTTTATTTCATTACCGGAGACAAGCTGTCATTTAGCGGACAGCTAATAATTCATCGGCGGCCCGTAAAAGCGTCTAAATATAAACACACTGTCAGAGGTAAACAAAATACTCCATGTATTTTCAAATGCATTTACGGTTTGGATGGAATATATTATTTATAAATTATAATGATGACAGCTACATAATTTGGTCGTGGGTTGATTTTTATAAATCAGCTTCACGCTGTATCCCGCACACAGCAGAGTTGGCAGAGGGAACCTAGTGTTAAAACAATCCGTTTGTCCACTTTCCGCCGATTTTTTTGGAGGCATTGCGTGTTGAATGGCGGAATCCAACGCCACGCTTTGTCTCGAAACCAGAGCGAAGAAATGGAAATATAAATATTTCATTTCCTCGAGTGGGGATTGAACCCACCACCGTCGCGTTACAGTCACACCCTTGTACCGCTGGGCTACGATGGCCTGAATTTTATAAGTTAAGATATTTCATATGTTTGTAGTTTTGATACTTACTTAAGTGTATGTGTGTGAGTTACCTATTAGTACGTTAAATATATACTGTCATTGCTCAAGTGCTTTTAGGGTTCCGTTCATGAAAAAGCATAACACACTGTGTTAAACAAACCTAGTGTTAAGACACTCCGTTCGCTACTTTTAGAACTCAACGCCGCGCCTGGCCGAGTCCAGGTGTCGAGACACCAGAGCGAAGAAATGGCAATATAAACGTAAATAAATATCTATGGAATGGAATAACTTCCTCGATGGAATGGAGGTCGAACCCACAACCGTAGCGTTTCAGTCACACCGTTGTGACGGCTGTCAAAACTATTTATCTGGAGATCGTGTGGAGGTATTTATTTCAAAATAATATCATTTTATATAAAGGTTTATTATTATGAACCCTTGAACCACAGAAACAATTAAGCTTGTATGTTAGAAAAAAGGTACGAGCACACATATATGATTTTGCTGTATTTAATATGAAATTCCAATTAGAACCTACCTAATGCTATGAAATTTGGCACAAAGAGGCAACTTACAACACAAATAAAAGAAAAAACAGAAAAGTAAACATTTGTAGGTATTTCATAGAAAAAAATATTTTAAAAATAAATGTCAACTGGCATAAGTTGTATTTCTTCTCGTTGACCTATCTAATTCTGAAATTGGTACGGAAACCTAGGTGGGCGAGTCCGACTCGCACTTATTTGATTTTTTTCCGCTTTTGGTCAAGCTTTGAGTGATTTGCAATGGCTAATATTAACAACGGTTTTTGCTCTAGCAAAAAACTGTTATAGCATTTCTTGGAATATAATTTTTAAATGTGAAACTTAATATAACATATAGTGTGTTTTAGTTTTAATCTGTATGTATTAATCGTAATAATTGTTAGTTAGCATAAAATATACAAATTCATAGCAGAATAAGTAGAAAGAGAACTAATGTTTTTGTCCCATCAAAACCGGTTTTTCGAGCTAAACTGAAACCTAAACTGTAAACTAAAATAAATAAAATTAAATAACTAAATTTACTATTATTTCTAAATGAGAAACTTCTGAAAACTGCCGAAACAATATTCCGTAGATAATTCGCAACTTCTTTTATATTTTTACCAAAGTAGGTCCATCTAATAATTCTTGCAATACGAAATTCGATCTCATCACAAAGACCGTTTTATATGAGCGGTGGCCTGCTGAGAAATCCGCATCCACTACATGACGGGTTACGTCATGCCGCCAGCAGCCATACGCTCCTGAAAATTATCTATATCTATACTTATATAAAAATCGTAACGGATCGGTGTATGTGCATGGACGATGTATAAGAAAAAATATTGGTAGCATTTATAAATCTTATAGAATGAACAATATTTTTTTGTCTGATTGAAACTGTCAGAAACGGCTACACAGATTAAATTGCAGGTTATACTATTGTATTTAGTGTTTGATTTATTTGAAATGGCTTATAAATAAAAAAATACTATAACTGTTTTGTGCTAGTCCAGCACTAATCACTTCGCCAATGTCACGTTGAATGGAAAACATACGAAGTACGGTAAAAAAGAAATAATATAACACAAAAAGAGAATGCACGTTAAAAAGAGATCCAGCTAAGATACTGCCTTCACCTATAAGATAAAAAATAATAATAAGTTTTTTATCCAATAATCTGAAAGTTTACTTTTCAATAGGTATACATAGATATTGATCTTAAAATTTTATTATTATAATGAAATGAAAGTAATGCCGATCAGTGCATTGATAATTATACAGATCGTACGAGGGTAGCCGTGAGTCGTTAGGCTAGCGATCCTCTTAAAATAATATATTTCAAAAGCCTACCGTGACAGTAACCAATCCTGGATGCCAAATGACATATGAGATCATCAGTGTGTTCGAGTAAATGTAATGTGAGGAAAAATTGTAAAGATAACCTCAATATATTAGAATAATATAATGTACAAATCTATTGAAAACTTTTGTATAAAATATGTTTTTAGTTAACGTTCTATGTTTAGCATAGATCGTATTTGTTAATGATTTGAATAAATTTAAAAAGAACCACTTTGAAATAAATAGTGGAGCTAGACGCGTCGCCTTGTTTCAGGGAGACTCACCCCCCGAATAGGAATCTAATCCACGGATGTTGAAATTACAGTCTGGCTGCGGCACGATCAATGAGTATTTTTTTGTTTTTCAGTCCACAATGTATCTTGCACACAACAGAGTAGGTAGAGGGGACCTAGTGTTAAGACACTCCGCTCACCACTTTACACCGAATTCTGGAGGCATTGCGTGTTGGGCTGCGGAACTTAACGCCGTGCTTTGCCTCGACACCAGAATAAAGGTATAAAAATTTTAAATATTTCACTTCAATTGTAAATATAGTCTTCGTAATAATTAACATAACTTCAATAAGCAGATATATCATTCATTAAACATAATTAAGTTTAACACCACTATGGCGGACATGCAACATCTCTGTTCGGTGTGAATTTGAATTTCACTTGAGAAAATTTAAATTTGCCAATCCTGTAAACAAATTGCATATTTAAGTTGCCGCCGCCGTTCGACACTGGATATAATATGGATTCTTTAGTCGCATACACAACACACACAGAAACCTGGAAATGCTTGAATATACCTACATAATAATAACAAATAATAATAACAATATATATTTACAAAATAATAATAAAATACATAATAAACCTGCAGGGCAGCTCGTGGCGAGCTTTTGGGAAGTGGCGAACCCACGGACCTGAGTTCTCCGGAGGGGAATTGTAATCTATCCCCCGCCTCTTGCTTGCCTTTACTGGCCGGCAGAGTGGTGCGCTAGAGCTATATGCTCGAAAGGGTGGAAGTGTTCAATCTGCATAATAGCGGGGAAACCCGCTCACGAGCTCCTCGTGATGGTGAAACCGGTGCACACCTCTCTACAACCTTAGCTGACCACGCCGATGTTGCGCCCGAGGCACTTTGTGGGGGCCCATCTAGTCGGAGGTGAGTCACCCTCCGCCAAAAATTCAATTAGAGACTATTGTAAAGGCGGACGGGCTATTGAATGAGACTAACGTCATTCAATAGCCCGGTAGCCAGCTCATCCAAGCCTTCCAAAGGACCGGGTTCTTTTGAACCCGTAAATTATGAAAGAGATACATAATAAAAATAATTGTAGAATAATCCAACATCGAATATTAAATCCAATGTTAATATTTTTTTTCTAGCTTCACGCTGTATCCCGTTCATAGCAGGGTAGACAGAGTGAACCTAGTGTTAAAACACTCCGTTCCCCACTTTCTGCCGAAGTCTGCAGGCATTGCGTGTTGAGTGGCAGAACTCAACGCGGCGCTTTGTCTCGACACCAGAGCGAAGAAAATGGAAATATAAACGTAAATAAACATTTACCTTCGTCGAGTGGGGATCGAACCCACAAACAGTCGATCTTGCAGCGCACGAAGTCACACCCTCGTGCCGCTGCGCCACGACGGCCTCATGTTAGTAATTTAGTATATTAAATATTAAGTAGCTACCGTATGCCTACTTACTAATATTTTAGGTCCATCGCGTCGTTGGATAACGCCGTATAATAATATTTTATTATGATGCGAAATCTGAACGGAAGCTGCCACTAAACGTATCAACGCTCCTTGCTCGCAAAGCAAATACATTTATTTTCGTGATCATTTGAAATTATAAATTGTTGAAAGAAATAAGGTCAATAAGCCGATACTTACTTCTCTGATAAAAATATACAAACGATCAAACTGTTAAGGATCTTTATGCATATAAATAACTAGCTTTTGCTTGCGGCTTTGCACCGGTGACTAAAAAATTACGGAAGGCAAACAGGGTAGACAGAAGGAATCTAATATTAAGACACTCCGTTTCCCACTTTCTGCCTAATTCTAGAGGCATTGCGTATTGACCAAATGGAAATAAGAAATACCCAGTTATTTCTTATTTCCATTTAGAAATACCCAGTTATTTCTTTTATTTCCAATAAAAAATACCCAGTTATTTCTTATTTCGCTTTTGGTCAACACGCAGAAACATACTTGTTGTGTATGATAAATTTTAAGTACAAGAGACAACTTTGACAGCAGATACAGTGAGTTACATCGGAATTATTAATGTTATAGCCAATCTAGTGTTTATCGGTACGTGAATGGAAGGGACGGGTGGGTGGTCCGTGCCCACCACAGAACAGTCAGGAACCTGCCCACTCCAGAATTTTTACTAACAAAAAATTGTAATCGGCCAGTCGTGACGCAGGGCCACAAACTGTGACTGTAAACTGACTGGTTGTGGGTTCTATCCCTACATGAGGAAGAAAAATATTTACTTAAAATTTATATTTCCATTTCTTTGCTCTAGTGTCGAGGCAAAAGAGGACCTTGAGTTTCGCCACTCAACACGCAATGCCTTCAGATTTCAGTGAAAAATGGGGAACGGAGTGTCTTAACACAAGGTTCCCTCTGTCTACCCTGCCATTTGTGGGATACAGCGTGAATCTGATTTCATTAATATATTTTTAAACTCATAATTTAAACAAGCTTTCTAACACTAAATTCAGTTCACAACTAAAGTCAAGGCATCCCTTGAATTTTTTTCAGGGGTCTCTAGATATATATAGACGTATTCCTACTTAAAACCATAAATGTACATTAGCTATTCCTACAGCTACACTGTCTCAAAGTCATACAATATTTATCTGTATTTCATTTTACCATACTCACCACTCTGCTGCCTAAATAGCATGACTTTTGTTTTGTATATGCTCTAATCTGCACATAGTAGAGTAGACGTAGAGAATTTTCGAAGCTTGCGTTAAGATACTCCGTTCCCGTTAACACACTTCCGTTTCCCTTTTTCTACCGAATTTTGGAGGCATTGCGAGTTGAGTGGCTTTTTTTAGATCATGAGATATATTTTTTTGAACATGAGGTTAATGATGTTAGCCCGCCCTATTGGCTTTTACAGCGACACCGGTTGGGTAGGGAAGAGGGTACTTTGTTCCTCAAGACATGCAAGCACTAAGTGGCTGCCTGTGAGGAAGTCAACGACTGTAAGGGCGCCCCCTGAGTGAGTTGAATGACGCATCAATTAATATGCTTGTTAATTACATTTAAATTCGATGATCTAATAGTTTCCTTTACCAAATCTGCAACATAAAATATTTTTGGTTAATATTGCACAGGTAAATAAATATATTTCTCAATCTAAACTCATATCTTTAAATTAATATACCTGATAGGTATATACTCGTAAATGGCCACCTACAAAGACATTCGCAGCGTGGTTACCCAATTACATTTTAGTTTTCCGTCGGTGGGAGATGAAAGAGATGCATTCAGGAAACAGACACAGTCACATTGGCATTATCCAGAATTAGCAAATCGTTCCCTTGTGTGGGTACCTACCTACACTGTTGTTGTGCGACAAATGCTTCGCTTTTAAACTTTGCTTCCAGTATAGAATATTAATTTGATAAATATAATGGGTACTGTAGACGCGACAGGTTATGGGTTCGATTTCCACTCCAGGAAATGAAATATTTATATTTTTTTATGGCAAAACGCGGCGTTGTGACTTGAGTTTTGCCACTACACACAAATCCACTAGAATTCATAAGTAAGTAAAGAACGGAGAGTCTTGATGATTAAAATATTCAAATTAAAGATTTTTACAAATTGTTGTTAACAAATAAACGAAATGTATCTTTATGAAAAAGCAATTAATTTAGCAAATTGTAAACTGAAGTTGTTTTCCATCAACAAAATATAAGGAAATTAAATCAAGAATATAAGGAAAATTTCGTACGAAACATGCTTTATGATTTAGTAGGTAGGTAGTACCTAATAGAGATCCTTGTTAATTTTTCCTTCACAATCGTAATTTTCAGCCACGCTTAAGATAATTTAGTTTTAAATTTGATTTTAGAGTTTTTATCGTTAAAAAATCAAAATAAACCCTAAAAGTACCATAAATGTACAGTCGCCCAAGCACGAATAACTATCAAAAAGTATTCAAATCGAATTCGAAGGAATTGAACAACATACTATACAAATTAGTATCGACAACGATTCGAATACATTTCGATAGTTATTCGTGCTTGGGCTACTGTCTTAAACCTCATAATTATTATACTATAATTCTACAGCAATAACAAAATAGTTTCATGTTTATATCGCCTCTGGTATGTAATTAGGTAGTTGGCATGGTTCCGAGTAGGTAGGGACTGCTAGCGTTACATGCATCTGCTGAAACAAAACAATTCGTGTGAAACGCCGGACAATGCAGGGTGAGGGTGTGATGCGCACACCGCCGCCGTAGTTAGGATAAAATAAATATGGTTAAAATTATTTATTATTAAAATCGAAAAAGAAGAAGATCGATTAAAAAATATATCAACAAAGATTTTTTTTTGCTGTTTTAATTTTTAATATGTTATTATGTGTAACAACGCATCAACTCATTCTGCAGCCAAGTACACATTTTCGTTTTAACAATCTACGTACATATATCAAATAAATATAAATTTAATATTTAACTTAAGGAGTGTATTAACACTAGTTTCCCTCTGCCTACCCCGCTGTGCGCGGGATACAGCGTGAAGCTGATCTTGATTAAAGTTATAAACATATTATAATATCGGAATAGTTTTAAACGGAATATCTTCACAAAACGTGAAGTATGGTGCGTATAGTACAGCGTCGTCGGCGTCGAGAGCACCACACATGGGACGCATCTGTGCGCAACTCGCTGGAGGTGTACCCTGAAACCCGTACCCATAGACATGACTAGAATTTAAAATAATAATTACAATAAGATTTTATGTACTGTAACTATTAGAAGTCATTTCTAATTATGAAGGTATTTCTTAGTGAATAATATATATTAAATTAGATGCAATCATCGAATGGATACCTAGAACTAAATGTTTTATGAAAAAAATTAGCACTTTAAGAGAAGGTATAGTTGGAAAAAATTCACTTGAATGTTGAATCAAATTAAGAAAAAATATTTTTTATTTATTTAAAAAACATTGAACAACAACAGACACCTAGGAACTGTTCTCTTAGGTGGAAGTATATAATCTAAAAATACAGAAAATAATATTTTTAAAAAATCTTAAATAATAATAATAATATAAGTGTTTTAATAATATAATATTACTATTATATTATTACAAGACTTTACCAAGTAAAATATAATACCACATTAACCATCTGTCATACCGACTTTGTAACTCAAACGCCCATTATAGTTTTAAAAATGAATTCTTATAAAAACTCGCTAATTCCTTTCATCTAGTATGAACAGATGGTCAAAAGCATTAATGAAATCTAATTGAAGAATAGAAAACAATAGGCTGTTATCAGCAGCGTAACAGGTAAAGGTCTTAGACTATGGATAGCGCGCACGTGTGACGTATTTTCCTTCGCAGCTGCCGAGCTCACAGCCTCGCAGATGTTTTATGACACTGAACATTTCCAAGACGTTTTATTATTTATTACGATATTGCCGTTTAGAACCTAATCTCCGTTTTTATTCTGAAACAATGGTATGGTCATCACGGTCACTATTTTTGGCATGTTGGACGCAGATGTTGGGTTCGCTTGCGTGGGAATGAGTGATTTCTGAATTTCGTTAGTGTCTATCGCTAAGTATAACTTGTTATTTTCTTGGAAATATTAATGGATATTAAAATTGACTACGTCATTACCAAAATATTATGTCCTCGTTTAAGGATTATGAAGAATTAAATATTATGTTGAAAATTAAGATTCAATAAGTATCTAAATCTAAAGATTCGTTTAAATAATAATTAAGTTCAGGGATAATCCTATTAGAATAAAAATAATTCTAAATTTGCATTTCAAATATTTTTTAAGGTAAACACAAAAATGTTTAAGCTACAGAAATAATATTTGTAAAGGTAAGACAAACAGATCGATAGATATCGAACCTTACTGAAACATACTTAACCAAGCTATCTCAAGCAGGTGTCACTTACCACGGGGAACTGCTAAAGTTTGAAAATAAACGGTGGTGTCGTAAAACTCTTAAGTAAATAAACTTGCAGGCGTTAATCTCAGTTAAAACATCTGTACCACTTCTAACAAGGGGATGATGTCTTATCTGAGGGTACATTAGAAGGATTACGGTCATTGATAGTGGATAATCCGCTACCATTAACGATTGGAAATATAATTTTAACATGGATTTTTATTAGTAATCTGATAAAATATATGTTTTAATATATCATCATATATATGTTTGTCAATTAATTAATGAAATTATAAGAAAAAAATAAAATATCAGTTTTTAATACGATTCATATAGTAGGCATATAATTCTACATCTATCTTTAACAATGGACTTAAGCTATGCCTATAAGCCTTTTGGCATAATGTATATTCATTTAAATACATCAATGTGATGTACCTAATTCTCTATTACTTGTTCTATATTTTAACAAAGTTTATTGAAGATTAATATATTTATTCCATATAATTTATGTAGATACTTATTAATCAACGGAAGTGGTTTAATGGCAGCAAAGTGTCCTTGCTAAAATAAATTATGTTCCTATTTAATAATTTGAATATCTTATATACAAGTATTTATACTTAAGTGATTTATACTTAACTGCAACATTCAAAATCTAATATTTTTCATGAAAATTTTTGCTTAATCTCCCTCTATCTAGTGGGGCAGTGACAAATTACATTGTAGGTGGGTCGATAAAACGGTAGGTACAATAATCTATAATTATAAATAGGTATTTTCTTTCGCCGTAGTGGCGCAGCGGCACAAGGTGTGGCCGTAACGCGATGGTTGTGGGTTCGATCCCCACACGAGGAAGTGAAATATTAATTTATATTTATATTTCCATTTATTCACTCTGGTCGCGAGGCCAAGCGCGGCGTTGAGTTCTACCACTCAATGCGCAATGCCTCCAGAATTCGGCAGAAAGTGGGGAACGGAGTGTCTTAACACTAGGTTCCCTCTGCCTATCCTAGTACTCTGAAAAAAAAAGAGATTTAGTGGGTAATAGTGACAATTGCCTCGTTATCGTAAGTAAGAAACAACACCTACCTCAAAACTTCACCATCTGTTCATTCACCAATATTATCAGCATAAAACTTAAAACGTGAGAAACTTTACTTTTAGATAACGGTAAGAGGATTTGGATTTTATGAATGAAGCAAAATACTTTAGAGATTCCCCCGAGTGTTTGGCAGATGTCGAAAATATGACTCATGCGCATTAAATAAATATTTTAAATATCCACTTAAGTAATTCTATTTGCTAAAACTTTACAAAAATATTTATATAATTACATAGCTTTTTAATACATTTGAATTAAAGAATATATTTATTAGTATGGGATAGGATAGAATTAGGATAGGGCATAAATCAAGTTCGAAATTATTAGAACGTACAATTTTTGAACAATGCGAGGAGAAATTTAAATTGCGAAACCTTTCCTTTTTTGAGAGTACTAGGCTAGGCAGAGGGAATCTAGTGTTACAACACTTCGTTCCGCACTTTTCGGCACATTTTCGAGGCATTGCGTGTTGAGTGGCGGAATTCAACACCGCGCTTTTTGCCTTAGTACTAAAGCGAAAAAATTAAAATATTAATAAATAATAATACATTCTCCCAGGTGGCAATCGAACACACAACTGTTGCGTTACAGTCACACGCTTGCGCCCTTGCGCCACAACGGCCTCCGTAGATACGGTTCCTTTATTGATGTAATGATTTCCACTCGAGGAAATAAAATTATGAATATTTCAAATTTCTTCACTCTTGTGTCGAGGCAAAGCGCGGCGTTGAGTTCCAATTCCAAAATTTGGCGGAACGAGGGTGTCTTAATGGGAACGGAGTGTCGTAACACTAACAAGTCATATCTCACAGAAAGGCAGTTTTACGTGGTTGCAAACGGATATGAATCTATCAAATATGGCATTACCTCGGAAGTAACACAGGGTTCTCATTTAGGCCCACTCCTGTTCAATATATTTATTAATGATCTGCCAAACTGCTTCTCGTTTTCTACACCATTAATGTTTGCAGATGACCTTCAAATTCTCAAACCTATCCGAAATCCAAACGATATTTGCCTGCTACAAAAAGACCTTAATAGCTTGAGCAATTGGTGTAAGCTAAATGCTATGATATTGAACGTAAAAAAATGCTTTCATGTTACTTT
>DWGR01000217.1:0-27570 GCA_018247715.1 Heliconius burneyi
TTTATGCCACTGCGTTTCGCATTATGTAATGCCAGGCTCCGGCGCCCAACCACCTCAAAAGCTGGCAACGCACTTAGTAGCTCCTCTGGTGTTACGCGGTGTCGTGGGCGGCGGGGAACACTTACTATCAGGTGACCCGTACGCTCGTGTGCCATGCTTTTTCCATAAAAAAAAAAAAAAAAAAAAAATATATTTTTGTACCTAAGTTCAGTGAACAGAAAATCCAGCCCGTTTACATTGATGGTAGTTATTTGGAAACAACAATTGAATTACGAAGAGCTTATCATTGACTATTTTAAATTGTTATATAGACGAGTAATAAAGGATCAAGATTCAAACCACGGTTAGATAAAAATATTGTCGAAATTATTTATGGCTAATATTAAAAAAAATTAACGGTATTCGATCACAGCTTCATCTAGTATCAGGATCATAATCGACTTATATACTTTTTTATATAATATAGAATTGCAAAGGCAAGCTTTCCACGTAGAGTAACATATGAATATAGTAATGAACGTAAAGTAAGACTATTGTTGATGTGTCTAACCTACATCCGGTTCCGAGCAGACCAAGTTAAATTTATGGAATAACCCTTTACTATCGATCCCACATAAATTTGCTTTGCTTGTAACTTATAAGTTCTCTCGTATCATTACTTTCATTAAAATATTGATACGATTTCCTTATTCATTCCATTAATCTTGTAGATTATTAAAATATTTTTGGTAATAGAAATAAAAGAGAATCGATGAAGTTTGGGATAACGAATTGCTAAGAGAGTCTCAGTTCCCCATATTCCGCCAGAATTCGAGATTGCGTTTTGAGTGGCGGAGCTTAACGCCGCACTTTGTTTTTACCAGAGCGGCGAATTGAAAATATTCGATCATCGATGGGACCACCCACGCTGTCATCACATCTAGAGGAAATATATGTTGTTTTTTTTGCCAACCTCTGTATTTATTGTTGAAACTGAAACAAAATATTACAATTGATTAGAAAGAAAATAATCAGTACATTTATTGTATTTTATAACAGAAGTATATAGATTTCAATGTTGTAACGAAACTTTACACTTATATGCTGTCTCACTGTGTCTCTATAAATTGCCAGTACCATTAATTCAAAATTTTCGATCGTCTATTAAATGACATGGCCAGTGTGCTCATCCTCAGGTAGCATTAACTGAATCTCAGAAACAATTTGAAAGGCTGACTCTTAACATTGTATCCTCTCCATTATATTAATATTCATAGAACATCCCTCTCTTACAACCCGCCAGCTTACACTCAATTAAGCCTTTTAGCCGGGATTAGTGTTTCTAGATAAGGCTACTTAGGTTATATAGAGGTTCCAGCCGTAGATTAGGTTTAATCAGCGTTTATTACTATTCTTACGTGATCTATCAAATATTTTAGGCTTTCTTATGTTAAAAGCAAAAGTATTAAAATATTATATTCTAAGGGTATAATGTTGCAAAATTAAATAAAAAGATAAGTATACAGAGAGTAAGAGATATATAGGGTATCTAGAGATTACAGCGTGTTAAGAAAATCCGCGCCCAACTTTAGAAATGAAGAAATTAAAATATTTCATGTTCTCGAGTGGAAATCGAATTCAGATCCGTCGCTTTACAGTCAAGCTATGCTGCTGCGCCACAGCGGCCTCTACGTGATATATTAAGTTCGAATTATGAGGTTATAATAAGCCATAATGAAGACTATAAGCATGTAGGAACAAAAATTTGGTAATAATTAATATTTTTTGCGTCTTCTAAGCTTATTTTATATTGTAAATTTTAGTTATACTCCTTGCTACAATCGTAGCGGCTTACTGTTAAAGCTTTTATTTGTTATTTTATCAATCAACTTTTTATTATCTTTCAGCTTTATTAAATTCATCATGTATTTTGAGTAAATTAATAATTTTTCTTTAATCGCTCTGGCATCAAGACAAAATGCGACGTTAAGATCCGCCAATTAACACACAATGTCTCGAAAATTGGGGTGGAAAGGAGGGGAATGGAGGATCTTAATTCTTACCACTAGATTATATTTCGCTAAATGTGGGACTCCGTGAAGCTAAAAATGGCTAAGTATACCATTATGTTTTCACCTCCTCTTGCATAATACAAGAGCACTAAAAAAAGTATGTAATAATATTTTGTACTTTGCTTACAATTTAAATATTTGTCATCACGTTTCAAGTAACTTAAGTGAGTGACGAAGAAAAAATAGAGAAAATTTTCAACATCCATTATCTTTGATGGGTCCAAAAAAATAAATTAGACGCGGAATGAGGAAGAGCGATATTGATCCACATTGTTGTAAAATTTAAAAAAATACGTATAGGAAAAACTGTGTATAGAAAAGGAAGATTCTTAGGAAAAACTCAATTATGCTTTCTGGGTGCAGTAGAATAGCTTAAATACAACGGTTAGGGGTTCGGTCTGTAATCGGAGGGTTTTATGTGAATTAGTTTCGTTTGTCTGCTTTGGTAGATAAAGCGTGGCATTGAGTTCCGTCACTCAATTCACAACGTCTCCTAAATTGGACAGTATTAAGGAAACAGAGTGTGATACTCTACAGAATAAAGGGCGAAAATAAAATGAATGTCCATTTTTGGTAAAAACTTAGCTTTCAATGATATCTACTGTAAATGATGTAAATATATAATTCATATATTTAAGTAACAAAGTAGCAATCAACAATAGCACTAGCTACGCTTTTTGCGAAGCGGGAATTCAATTTCACGCTTACATTTCCGTTATATTAATGAACTGAGTCCACTTGCATTTCTGTTAAGAAATGTGTAAAATCTGACTCGGGGGAAAAATACAATCAATGATTGTATATTTTTTCATTTCCTTGCTTTGGTAGCAAGGCAAAGTGCGGCGTTAAGTTCCACCAATGCACCAACACGCCAAGGATAATCACTTTTCTAATTTGTTTAAAAATAATATTTTTACCTACATAAGTCGTTCGTTATTAATTTTCGTTTGGAAAAATAAAAAATAATGTAAAAAGAAAAAAATGAATTGTAAGAATAAAATAAAATAATAAATAATACAAAGTTATGGCATCATTTCGATGAAAATTACTGAAGTCGAGCAAAACCTGAGCTGAATTTACTTCGAATTCATTAAGACTGCAGTTGTCGCTATGCAAATAGCCGTTCCATTGTCAATAGCGGATAACTAATGAAATAGACGAGAAAGGTAATTACTTTCATTATTTCTTTATTCTTTATTTATATTCCGCATATATCATGATAGGCTATACGGGAACCTAGGGGACCAGAGCAGAGGGAAGATGAAGATAATTGATTGCTCTGAGTAGAGATTGAACCTACAACCGCCGCAGTTACTGTCAGGCGCTATCCCATTGCCCCAGAAATGCCTCAGCATTTATTTCATTTTATTATAAAACCAAATATTAAACGATATTCACTTTTTGTTGAAGATTAGTCTACTTGCGGTGGTTGAAATATATTCGGTGTGTAATATAAATGTAAATGCCCCGCGAGCGACGAGCACGCGTGCTCTACCTCTAAATCTGCCTAATGAGACGTTCCACTTTATAACTCACAGTGGTGTCGTGCTCTACCTGCTCTACTATCTATCTAGTCTATCGTGATTTTGAGCCTAGGTTCAAATGCCACTTCGCAATTAAAGGTAGACGCGGTCTCCCAACACCACATCGCGTTAACGTTACAACTAACTTCGTTAATTTTTTTTAAAACAAAAGCACTTTGTTATTATTATTTTTTTAGTTATAAAGGCATAACTCATATTTATTTAATTACAAGATACTTTTATATCCCATCTGAAGTACAATCACTTCAATTTCCTATTAAATTTAAACAATTACTTTAAGTCTAAGCCAAGTTAGTTATTTCAACGTGACTAGATTTTAAAGCAGATTTAAGATCTCGTAAGTAAAGGAGAGCGGTCGTTAAATATATTTACATCGGGTTGACTGCCGCAAGTGGTAACAGACGTTTACGTCGGTTACGGTACTAATTGAACTATTATTGAATTTAAGCTTGGCCTAAGCTTTAGTTATAATTTAACTACATCTCAAGCTATTTAAAATAAAGCTATTTATATAATTGTACATGACAAATTATAATTTTCTATTTATTTTCTTTACCTATAGACATCATTCGACAATACACGAGATTTCACAAATTTAAACTGACTTTTAAGTAAAGGTTACTGTAATATGCTATCGTTGTTACTGTTATATTGCTATGCTATCAATTAAGTATATCTCATAGTATCACTAACTAAGGTAACATAATAAATAATAGCAAGCCTATTTAGAGCAATTTTATGTTTTTTTCCAGATAGCAGGGTGGGCTTGTGGCCAATCTTGATACAGGAGCACAAGCGTTTGAGTGTAAAGGCAACAGGTTGTGGGTTCGATTCCACTCGAGGAAATATTTAATATTTTTATTTCGAGTGCTGCACACGTAAAGCCTCCAATATTCAACGGAAAGTGGAAAGCTGAGTGTCCTAACACTAGACTCCCTCTGCTTACCCTGCTACATACGAGATAAAGAAACGCAATTTCCCACGCACCGCATAGTATTCAAGATGTTGAATGGTGAAAAACAATAGAAGTGCTATTATAAGTACCCGATCCAAACAAAACAAAACATTAATCCAATTACTTTATTTACGCAACGAGTAATTTTATTCGAGCAAAGTAAACTCAATGTTTGTTATTTATGTAGATTACTAAAAGATTTATTTGAAACTTTGTTATTCCGTATGATATAAATTTTACGTTAACATCTAAATTTTAAAAATCTTTTGTTTTTTTTTTTTAATTTCTTATTATTTAACAATTTAAGTTCTGCTACATATACACAGTGTTCTAAAATTTGAGCGATCAATGGGAACGTAATCTCAACATTTTTTTTACCTACTTATAGTAAAAATAAATAAAAATCAAAGTGTTTAGTTCATTAAAAGAACACGAAAGGATTTTATTCGAAGCGAGTATTTGCCCAGAAAATATCGGTATTGCTTCGATCGACGGTTGTCGTGAACAACACTGTTTATCACCTTAGTAATTACTTCGTAGTATCCCAGGACTAGATAAGAAATTTATTCTTTACCCGCATTTAAAGAATTGTAACACTTAAGTGATTGCTTTTCTAATAAAAAGTGTTAGGCTGAAATAAAGTAATAATAATAGATATTAAACCTCCTTTATTATTATTATTATCTTTATTTAGATTATCTTTAAAGGCAATCCTTATTATCTTTAAAGATAATCTAACATAGTAAAGCTTATTTTGTTTTTATATTTCCTTATAATTATTATTAACTTAGCGAGTCTGTGCAACGGCCTTTTATATATATGTATATTGGAGTTACACAGATAACAACAAGGACAGAAAAGTAGTAAGTAAAATTATATATATAAATGTATCGGATAAAGTATGGTAGGCAGAGGGAACCTAGTTAGACACTCTATTTCCTATTTTTAAGACATTGCGTGATGAGTCGCTGAATTCACCGTCATACTTTGTATACTAAAGCGAGTAAAGGTAATAACAAATTCTCTTAGAATGGGAATCAAATGCAACACTGTCTGTCACTACCTTGGAAAACAAAGAATAGTGTCACTGACTTTAGATATTATTATTATAAAAAACACACACACACATAAAATAAAAATAATAATATGTAATAATTTTGTACGAACTATATAGGTAATTCAAATTAGACCCTTGCACCGCTCTCATTTAAAGTCCGGGCGAACTGTTCGAATTGAAACTCAATGCAACTAAATTAGTACTCAAGTTTTTAATAGTTCTAGTTCTTTGAATATCTTTTTTCAGCGGAAATATTGAAAAAGTTACAAGTTACTTGAGCAAGTCGCCTCCAACTGCGCCTGGATTTCACGGAACCGAGTTAAGATTTATATGTAATTATTAAGTGAAATAAGTTTTTTAGTTTTTAAACACTATACTTTCTACTTTTCGTTTCATTGGAAAAGAGATGTCCGCTCAGTGGCAAATTTATTTGTCATATAACACAGTTATAGTCTTTTCAATGTCTATAAATATGTTTTCACTAGATACAATCCTCTTGCCTCGTATTTTTTTATTATTTTAAATATTTATTCAAACAATCCGAGGTTTTGATGCTTAGGCTTATTGCTTTAATAAGTCAGTTTTAGTCGTGTGTTCCCGGCTTAGAATAGGATCACCCTGGTACTGATGGTGTCGTAAGAGGCGACTAAAGTACGAGTGGGAGAGTCACGTTGCCAGCAATTGCGACACGCATGGGCAGACTCGACCGGATCATTACCACCCCCGGCATTTAAAACCGGCGTGAAGTAGTGGCTTTATGCCACTGCGTTTCGCATTAGGTACTGCCGGGCTCCGGCGCCCAACCACCTCAAAAGCTGGCAACGCACCAGTAGCTTCTGGTGTTAAGCGGTGTCGTGGTTACGCGGTGTCGTGATCACTTACTATCAGGTGACCCGTACGCTCGTTTTCCATGCTTTTTCCATAAAAAGAAAAAAGAAAAAAAGTTAAAATTTGTAAATGTCGTAAATTTTAAACCAACCATCCACTCAATACGCAAATTTCGAAAATCGACAATTAAGTAGGTACAATTTAAAACCTCGGGCCAAAGTAAGATCAGCGTCAAAAACCCAGTGGGACCTTTTTGGAGTAATTAATTTACAGATTTACAATAATTTATTATTTAAAGAAAGCCTAAACTTAGCTGTAATTTAAAGAGTGATAAAATGAGGGGCATCACTAATGTCTATTCCACATACGACATCCATATTTTTAACATATACAACATTCCAAATACGAGTATACATGATTATCCACGATATTTAAGTTTCCCAGATCTAGTCTCCAGTCTCTAACTCCAGATCCTGAGTACATACCACCAGTCACGTAAAACGTGATACAAATCGATTATTTTGACAAAAAGAAACTGCCGTAAAATCACGCCGTTCTCCACTTATGAATCCAGCTCCAGCTCTAGGTCTTCACAGTGCACACGAGCACACTCGCTAATTATAATTAGAGCGCGCGAGGTGCGCTTAGAGCACAATGGGGGTGATTGCGCGCTGATTGCTGCCTACATACATACATACATACATACATACATACATACATACATACAGTACATATTCGTTAGAATATCGAGTGTTGTTTGTAGTATACGTGATCTGTTTTTAAACCTTGATTGGCATCTTTGAAAAGAGAGGTATGATTTTGTTAGAATTTTGATAATACTTTTAATATATATGCTTAAACATATGAGAGTCAGAATTGCAGGATATAATGTACTCAATGATAAGAGTTTTTCTTTTAATTTAAAATAGGTTATTTCCAGCTTAAAATAATTAAAAATATTCCCTTATTTATAGATCCTAATGTCCTATAGCATAACACCAGATTATCGCTGCCTTCACACATAAATAAAGATCCACTATATACACGTTACGTTCTCTATGTATACTTGTTTGGAAAATGTTGGTCTCATAAGCTATAACATTAGAATCAAATCTGTCCGTACAGTGTGGGGTAATCTACATAAAGTAGGGTCCGTGCGTCTGTAAATAAAAATGCTGGTCCGGTATTTATAAACGGAATTACCCTTTTAAAAAATAATTTTTAAAGCATTCATCTAGAGATCTGTTGAATTCTGTGTCTCTAGAATTCTGTTTCACTTTTTAAATCTATAATCGCAGGTTATACTTAATCAAGCTTGTTTATTATTGTATAACTTTTTTATAAGTTATATAAATGTTATATTTTTAAATTTAACTTTTATGTGATAAAATAAAAAAATATAAATTCGAAGATTTATTATAAGACTTAAGTACGAGTAAATTTGTCTCCTAGTGCGGCGTTTAATTCTGCGGGAAAATCTCCTCCTACTTTTTGATGCGATCTCGAATCGAATAATTGTTAGATCAACAGATCGAAGGGTCGTTCGTTTTTGAGTTCATTTTCTTTGTGATTTTCTTAGTTCAGAGTAAACACAATTACGCAGACGCTACTCCTTAAGCCTTGTTATTATTCCGCCTCACTTCAAGAAAAACGAAACAAAAAATGAGTACACTGGAAAATATAATAACACCCCTTGTTCTAAGGAAGTTGCAATTTTTAGATGAGAAAGTTATTGTTAGTGGATTTCTTCATATAAATTTTATATAATAAAATAAGGTAAATTTTATCTAATTTGTTTTAAAGGTGCAAAGGCGTGACAAGACTGTGGGTTCGATTCCCGTTCGGGGTAATAAATTATATTAGGTAATGGCCAGAGGACTAAAATTATATTAATTAAATATTAGGACTAGGATTTAATTATTATAATTTTTATTTGAGTGTTTATCGAATCCACAGCCGGAATGAGAACATTTTTTTATTTTTTATTATTTTCAGACATAACTACACAATATCTGACAGTAAATGTAACGGTAACGGGTTCGAGTTCCACACGGGGGAAACAATAATTTCTTTTTCTTCACCTCTGGTAAGAAAAAGAAGCGAGGCGTTGAGTTTCACCCCTCAACGTACTCTAATATCATGTCTAAAATTGGAGGTGCGTCGAAGGACATATTTTCTTACCTCTAGATTTCCTCCACCTACATACATACAGCGTGAAGCAGAACTTTTTATTAGTATTTTTACACTATAGACTCCCAACCTACGAAACATTTTTAATTAAATTTTGTGGTTTAGCTCATTTTATAAAAATACATACAATTACAAAATTTCTATTTTATAATGGTGTACGTGCATTTAGATAATGTCCCACTGACTATCTTTAGCTACTAGTAAACACTAAATGTACTTATTTAAGGTTTCTCTGGTGAGTTTCATTAAAATTTAAATATCATTTACTCCCTTTTATAAAAAAGTGGTGTTGAGTTCTGCCACTCAATACGCAATGCCTCCTGATTTCGGAGGAAAGTGGGTAACGTAGTGTCTTAATATTAGGTTCCTTCTCGCTACATTGCTGTATTCGGGATAGAGCGTTAAGCAGAATATAGAATCAGCTTCACGCTGTATCTCATAATTACTCCGTTTGGAGTTAAAGAAGATGCTCCGGTATCCAGATAGTACATGTAACATAATATTCTAATCAGTTATCAGAGATAGAAACATATTTTATTATTACGTTTTGAGTTTCACAGTCAGTATATAGCATAGTAGGCAGAATTGTAAATATGACGCTTATCCCAGAAATTTGGGGAACTGAGTATCCTAACACTAGGTATCCTCTGCCTATCCTGCTATTTGCGGAAAACAGCGTGCTACATTTTTTTATAAAATATATATTTCAGTTACCCTATTTTAAAGATCCAAATGGTATAATACTTTCAAATTGTAATTTTTTACCGGTAGCATTATTGGATGGAGCTCTGCGGCCGCAAAGCCTTTCATTACTCGCCGCCGCCTTTAATCTTGTTAAGACGTTGTATTCTATACGGTACGCCACGGAGCTAGGACTGGTAACTTAGATATTAATATATAATGACCACATTTATTATATGACGCCTTCTAACAGTAAACGGGACTGTATGTGGTTCCCTTTGCCCGTCCTGCTATATGCGTGATAGGGCATTTAAGTAAAAAATATTTTATTTGAACAGACTATTTATAACCGACTTTAATGAGTAAAAGCGACAAATTTTGTACGAGTATAACATGTTGAAGCTTAATTTTTTTATGTAATACTTGCATCAATCAAGCGATACCACATTTTTAACCTATTGTTATAAAAAATAAAAAAACAATAATAGATTATTTATCTGATTATTACTTTCCGGTTTGTCATAAAAGTACACTTGGAGGCGCCGGGTATCGATCCCGGTACCTCTCGCATGCTAAGAGAGCGCTCTACCATCTGAGCTACGCCCCCTATGGTACCAAGTCACAAGTAATGCTATTGCTTACTAAAATATGCACGTCACAGAGAAATAAATGATTTAGTAGCTGATGGATTCACCATCCGGGTGGAAGTCCATCACGTCGCAGGATGCAGAGCTTCTCGCTCAGAGCAGTACCGGCTTCAATGTCCAAGCCTAACTAGGTTTGAAATGATGTTACCTGATAATGAAATACTATTTAAAATAAAGAAAATAATTGATGATACTACTATACAGTGTAAGAACTTTTAATTCAAATTATGGTTTTCTTTTTAATTGCTGGTAATTCTATTGAGCTAGAGATCGTTTAAATCAGAATTACGTGTAAAAGTAATAATTAATACATATTTGCTTGCAAATGTCTTTAAAATATATTTATACGACACTTCGTGCGCCAAAATGGTCCTTCTTAAATAACATACAAAAGATTAATATTTTTAATGAAAGTTTACCTCTAAGTTGAGGTAAACTAAGAACAACTTTAACTTAAATGTAAACTAAAGTTAATAATGTAATGAATAAAAATCTCTTTTTTTAGTTAGCCTTTAAATAAATCGACAATTTATGCATAATATACAATTCTAAATCGTATATTACTATTTTTTTAACACAATAACCATTAAAGCAATTTTATAGTTATGAAAGCAGCCAAAGTAGATTCAATTTAGATTTAAAAATAACTTTCTTTAAGATAAGAAACACAATTACTCAATTTATTATTTCTCTTTCAAATTTATTCATTCAGGTCTTCTAGCATTTCTTTATATACAGTTTCGTTAAGATAAGTAACGTCTAAGTTGGAGCTTGAATTCTGTTCCAAACATGTCATTAAGAGATTGAACTATCAAATCAGTATTTTTGAATTAAACTTTAACCACTAATGAGAGGAAACGAAACAATATGATGCAAATTTTTACTTTAACGAATATAATGAATAAAGATTCACAATGTCACAAATTTTTATATCTTAAAAAAATTTACCTTAAAATATACCCATACCCACCACATCGTAGGCATACATCCCTTCACTTGGAAACTTCTGTAACGGGCTTGCGTGTAATTTGTATGTAAATGTAACACTGCAACAATCTCGCATGCAGTAAATCCACCTAATGAGACGTTCTGTTGTATAATTCTTCTGAATTTGTTGAGCCTAAAGTAGCTTTAAACGTAATATACTGACTGAAGGGGCGGAGATTTAAAATAATTGCCTTTTCGCTTATTTTATTTTGGCATTTGAAGCACAATTTTGAAGCACATACTGGTTAAATTTAGGCTTAAAATTTAATGAAGGTATCATTTATTTTATTCTGTCGTATGCTTTTTCTTATGATTTAATATTTCTATATACGAGTAAAAGCAACAAATAATCGCTTTTACAAAGGAAAAATTATAAAAGTGCTCTTGATACTTTTATTTTAATAATGGTATATTAGTCTCAATTAGTAGTATTTTTTTAGTTTTACGCTGTGTAGGTTTTAGGCAGGGTAGTCAGAGGGAACCTTATGTTAACGTTCTTTTCGTAAACATTTCGGGATAATGCATGTGTCACGAGTATCACTGAGTTAGGTGAACTCATGCCGCGCTTTGCTTGTTACCAGAGCAAGCAAATAAACGTAATTCATTCCCCCAAGTGGGGAACAAACCTACAACCGTCGCGCTAAGA
This sequence comes from Heliconius burneyi, assembly GCA_018247715.1. NCBI lineage: Eukaryota > Metazoa > Arthropoda > Insecta > Lepidoptera > Nymphalidae > Heliconius > Heliconius burneyi. The sequence goes on from DWGR01000217.1 coordinate 11,587, forward strand.
GTAACGCTGACAAACATAAAATAACATTATAAATCTCTAAGAGTATAGTATATTTGGTTACAAATATGTTAATATCTTTTCATATAATAGAGTAAGGCTTTTAGTTGTCGTGACCTCATATTGATAAATCCCAGACGACGTTCAACAAGTAACCGCACGTCGTTAGTATATACTGTTATATAGCAAACTACTGAATTATTAAGAGATCTTGAAAAGCGTTACGGGTAGTGATTATAGATATACGAGATTTGAAAGTTTACTAATACTGTTGAATATCTATAATTTTGTCTATATTATTATAATTATAAATATATATGAGGCTGTCGTGGCGCAACGGCACAAGGGTGTGACTGTAACGCGAAGGTTGTTAGTTCGACCCCCACTCGAGGAAGCGAAATATTTATATTTCCGTTTTTCGCTCTGGTGTCGAGGCAAAATGCGGCGTTGTGTTCTGCCCTCAACATGCAATGTCTCCAGAACTCGTCAAAAATTGGGGAACGGAGTGTCTTAACACTAGGTTTCCTCTGCCTACCCTGCTGTGTGCGGGAAACAGCGTGAAGCTGATTTATTTTATGTATTTTTTATTAATATTTATTTATATTATTGCCTTCTCCACCGCTTAGTTTTCGAGATTACTTGTTGAGCAGTATTGTAAATGAAAATAATCCATTCCTCCGAGAGTCGAACCCAAAACCATTACAGTCAAACTTTTTGCCGTTGCGTTGCTACAGCCTTTAAACTCTAAATAAACACTTACAAAATCTCTTTAGTAACATAAAATACGTGAAATAGTGCCTTTATGTATTTATTATACAAGAATCTTGAGTGTACACTGAAGAGAGCTTGCACTCTCGTATATAAAGTATGCCGTTTGCACGATACTAGCGAGATATAGCACGAATAGAGTATGTTATAATTAACTAGCGTCTATTATACTGCACTTGCTTATAAATTGATTATACTCGTAAAATTTATACACTCAATAATTTTAGAAAGTGCAAGCACTACGTGGTTTGAGAGGATGTTATCTACAGTAAGGGCGCGCCCTGCGCATTTATCTATCCAAATTACATGCTATAAAAGTTCTAAATACTGAATTACCATAAATTTACTTAAACGTGATTGCGAGTAAAACAATTTTCCTAGGCAACACTAGAGTTACATTAGTACTATCATGTTCTTAAAAATAGATTTCATAAAAAAACAAATACCTGCAGTTCAAGTAATGGGATCTAGGCCCAGTAGAGGCTATCATGGTGCAGAGCCTGATTACATATGCGATGGTAGCAGATTTGATGACCACTCGGAGGTACAAATTATTTTAATTTTTATTTGGTAAGAAAAGCTGTGTTGAGTTCCACCACTCAAAGAAGTCAGTACCTCGAAGGTGGATTCAATCTGATTGTTATACGCAAGAAAAAGCGTAAAATACACATGTTACATGTTTTATAACTAAAACAAAGGCAAAAAAATATTAATAATATTCAGTCAGTTTCTAACCAAAAAATATATTTGTGTAGACTTAAATTACACTTGACGAATGGGTTTATTTTTTTGCACATAGCATAATAGAGACAACAAAAAGCTCGATGTTGAGTCACGCCACTGAAAATGTAATAGGTACCTCGAAAACTTTGAGAAAAATGAGAAATGTAGTGCTTTGACGCTAGGTTTTCTTCGTCTACTCTATTATATGTGGATTACAACGTGATAGAAAAATATAAATATTTAAACATTCCCCCAAATATATGTATGTATAAGATAGATTATAATTAATAATCCAAAGAGCAACATTTTAGCGGAATGATCCGAATTCCTTCCACAGACGTCGAAAGCTTCTTGGCTTTAATTGAACCAATTATGAATGAGAATACGACTATTAAAAGTTAGTTTTCTTAGAGATCGCTAGCTTTTAAGTAGTGGAATAATATATGTATGTGGATGTACTTTAATATCTACTAATGTGTAAATTTTTATTGATAACAAATACAATATTATTAAGCATTTGCTCTGGTCGACAAGATTATTAGTCAATATCAATCAATATTGAGATATTATCAATTAATATTTATAAGATCAGCTTCACGCCGTATCCCGCACACAGCAGGGTAGGCAGAGGGAACCCAGTGTTAAGACACTCCGTTCCCCATAAGGTAATTGGATAAATATAAGAAAATGTAATAAAATCAATATTAAATAAAATTACAAATGGGATAAATATATTCAAACTTGAGGAAATTAAATATTTAATATTTTCTTTACCCTGGTGACAAGGATAAGGGCGGCGTTGAATTCCGCCACCCAACACGCAATGCGTCCAAAATTAGATGGAAAATGGAGAGCAATAGGCTCGCTCTGCCCTCCCGGCTAAATACGGGATATAACGTAAAGCTGAATAAAAGAAATATTCTATATTAGGTATTGCTATTTTAGTAATACAAGGGTTATTGTTACAATCTCGAGGGAGTTACACTCTACTGAACAAATCTTCCATTATTCATGTGACACGTGAAGGGTGGTTATTTTAAGCTTTATACTTTTTTTAACATTTTGTCAACAATTGAATGCACAGACTGAATTTGTGGTATTCTTTTCTTATATATGTAACTATTTTGCTTACAATAGTTCATTGTAAGCAAAATAGTCCCTTCCAGGGGCAGCGCTAAAAGACTTCGTATCCCTTTTCCATCGAATTCTGCAGGCATTGCGTGTTGGCGGAACTAAGCGCCGCGCTTTGCCTTGAAACCAGGGCAAAAAAAAGAAAATTCAAGCTCATAACTTTTATTATTATTATGAAGTAGTAGAACACATTAACACATAAAGATTAGTATTGTTCTACAGAAATCTCCGTAGGAATGTAGAGATGCTTCATATCCAGTAGCTTTGTTTGTGCGTTGTCTATCATTCACTTGGTAATGGAAAAGTTTTATATGCATATAAATTATTCTATTCTAGAAAAGTTGAAAATAAAGTGTCTGAAGTGTTATAGTATTTTTTAAATGTTATCCAAATAGACTTAGTGAGGAAGGATGTATACTTGTATAGTCAGTCACATAAAAGTAATTTATGTGTAGGGCTCCAAAATATCCATTGAATCTCATTTACTTTCACAAACAAAGCGAAAAGCACAAGTTCGATGTTGTTTCCAGTATTCACACTAGAGGGCAGTTTTCAACGATAAATATTTCAAGTGAGCAATTAGCTTCAATGGTCGGGATTGGAGAGCGACTGAAATATTATAATTTTATTTAAATGGCGCCACGCCGTTATTTATGAAGACACTTGGCGCTATCAAAATTAAGCTTTTATTATTATACCATCTTGGCTACGTTTCCTTTTGAATTTTAAGATTAATTAAAAAACTATATTACGATTTTTTCTGCAATATTTTTTTTCTGCAGTGTATCGGTATACAAGGGGAACCTACTTTTTTACTTTCCTCGGCGTCAGTGTAGTAAATGCATCCTTTTCTGTGGTTTGTTAAGGAGACGACAGCGTGTGATGTGCTGTCGTGTAAGACGTCGTTGATGGTCTTAGTTTGGATGATTACTACAGATTCGTATGTAATCACCTGAAATTCTTTGATGGTCAGAGTAGTCTAGAGTTTCCCCCCCCCCCCTTACGGAATTACAGGAAAGGATTTCCTGTTAAGGAGCCTTTTTCTGTTTATGTATAGATCACAGTATTGGGGGAATCTATTGGGAAGGAAGCACCCGTGTATCGCATCGTTCTCAGGGAGCCAGTTGTCTATTGAGCTGAGTAGATTCCGTTATGAACTTCATTGTATGCGTATGTCACATCCAGTGAACACCTATATGAACTCGCTAGCTCTCGACTGACACGAGATTTGGGCCGAAATGTTGCATTTGGAACAGGTTTGATTATTCGATAAAGGTTATTTAGTTTATGTTCCCGATAAGTGTAAGTTGGCCTTTTATAATATGGTCGCCCATTACGTTTGCCTAAAATGGTTCATTAAGGCCTCGTCAATGAAGTCTTGCGGGATTTTCTGCAACAATATCATATTTTTTCGTATCACAAAAATAAAAAAACATCTCACTATAGGCATAATTTATGTTTCTGTCACGTGTTATGGCTGTCACGGTGTAGTGGTACTGCGTCTAACTGAAAGATATATTACTTCACTCTATAATTATAAACTTACATATTTTAACTTGACAATGTAATCAGAAGACAAGAGCTTAAAATAAACCTGTCAACACCGGTATCGGTAAAAACAAAACGTATAAAACAAATATATTTTTCCACTTTAAATAAACCAACAAATAAATATTTTTCATATGAACGTCCATATTTATTTTTCGTATATACCTTTTTATTTGGTGACGGTCGCACTTCGTTTCGTTCGAGAGTTTTCAGCTTTTAGCGACATCAGTTTGAATACTATGTACATATGTATATTGTCTTAACCGTCTTTCTGTATAATCTAATGAAATAAAAAGTATATGTGGAAGAGTGAGGAGAATTTGATGTTAAAATGTTATAATTTTATATTGTATATAAATGTGATGGTTGTGAGTTCGATGTCCATCTTGGGATATGTATTTTTATTGCCTCTCTATAAACAAGGCACAGTATTGAGCGAAGCCAAAATACACAATGTCTTGGAAGTTACGGAAAAAACTTAGTTTTTCCTCTGGTGTTGCACGTGGTCGTGGGTGGCGGTGGTCACTTACCTTCAGGTGACCCGAACGCTCGTTTGCCTTGTCCTTTTACCATAAAGCGCAAAACTGCTTATTGATTTTTTTGCGCTTTTTGCTTTTTAGATAATTCATAAAATTTCCCAATTAAATCCCAATATCTTAAATATATTTGATAACATTGTCAAAAACAATAGTAGTTAGCTTACTACAGTACAATAGTAGTTAGTTCATACATTGTAATATTATATTACCATGTATGAAAATTCTAAATATTCATGCAATTTAACTAAAGTAGAGCATAAGTGTGATCGTCGACGATGGCAGGTCGCCAAATAGTTGTAACTGTGATAATGTGCGACGATGCCGTTTAGTCCGCGGTCACTTATTTACGTACGTTATACTTGTATTCCTGCGCCACGACTAGCCACTATATTTTAAAAATTTCATCATGGCAAGTAGGTTATTAGATATTTGTAGTTTCGAGTACAAATCGTTTCGTAAAATTCTTTTCATGTTATACATAATAATATAAAAAAAATTATCCGTAAAAACGTGTTGCTAATAAAAATACACGCTACTCTGCCAGTTAACAAAGTGAAATAAATGTAACAGACGAAGTCAAAACATTCTGTGTATCAGGGTGTACGGGTAACAAAAAAGACAAATTGTGCTGAAAATCTTTTATTAATAACTTTATATATGTATCCAGTGGACTGTCTTTGACTTCAAACGGTTCAAACGTACAGAAGTCTGATCACCACTCGGGGTAGTGAATCGTTTTCATTTCCCCACACTTTTACAAAAATTGCGGCGTTCAGACCAAATCAACATATCACCCACTGCGTCACGACGGCCAAGTTTTTTTTCTTATGGGACAAGGACAAGGCAAACCAGCGCTTGGGTCACCTGAAGGTAAGTGATCACCGCCGCCCACGACCCCGTGTAACCCCAGATGTTTTCATTACAAATTTAAATTATCTGCGCCGTTGCAGTAAATTATAGTTTAATCATGCTCCTAGTTTAAGACAGGCGTCGCTTCAAAGTAGCGTGCCGCTTGACGTATAATAGTCGAGTGCCCTATATCAACTAGCGAGGAAATGTTTTCTGTACTTTGTTAAAGAAAACAGATTTTACATGAAAATAAAAGCTAATTGTTGTAAAAGAGGTTATACTTAAATAAAAATAAATCAAATCGTGACGCAGAGCCACAAGCGTGTGATTGTAAGTTGAGGGTTCAGCGGCAGTTTGAAGGTTCGATTCCTTCTCAAGGAAACGAATTTAAGAATGAACGAACGATTAATGAGTACATAAACGCAAATCAAAGAAAAGATTGTCTGCAGCTATTTAGACAATTTACTGAATTATATGAAAATATGAAGAATAAAGCTTAGATATTAAATTTTCTCCATTAGAAATCACATAAAGATATTGTAACAAGTTTTAAATCAATTTCAATTGAAGATAAGAAATACAATGTTGTATCAACGTTCAGATTTACAATAATCTATCAGTTTGACGCGGTGTGAGTGATGGTGAGGAATTAGAGCGGTCGTTAATGAGCACGCGTCGCGCTGGCTGGTGTAGAGATTATCCCTACATCTTCTGGATAAGCTTTTGGTAAAACTGCACGATTTTTTTATTTATACGTTTTTTAAACTTCTTTTATCATTTTTCAGTTCGAATTGGGATCCAACCCACAATCACCGCGTTTATAATCACTATGCACTATCCTACTCATATGAATATCAGACAGATTGCCGATTGAAGTACCTGTAAGGCCTATATTTTTTTATACTGTATATTCGTTCGTGATGGAATATCGATTTACTCAAAAACGTCAATTTTAACTTAATTGGCATTAAATCAGAGAATCGTCAATCGTCATCCTATGATGACGCATGACTCGATTTTTTTACATGTACGCTTTACGCACATAACAGGGTAGAGTGAACCTAGGAACCTAGTGTTAAGGTATTGAGTTCTTCCTTTCCCCGCTTTCCAGTGAATTAAAGAAGCATTGCGTGTTGAGCGGCGGAATTCAACGCCACGCTTTGCCTCGTTAATAGAACGATGCAAACACGAATGAAAATATGAAATATTTCAATTGCTGGAGTAGAAATCGAAACCACACACCCCTGTCTGTTTACAGTCGCCTACTTGAGTCCGTGCGCCAAGTACAAAAAAATATATAAACCGAGTTAGATTTCTTTTTCCGGAGACTCGGACCCATAGCTCTTGGAGGGTTCCAAGCATTATGACCACTAAGTCTTACGTAAAACGTACGCTAAAAATATGCTGAAATTCATATACGTTTATATGTAACAACTTATATTTTTTGTTCCTATTATATAGCATATGTACAGCAATTAGTGGGAATTAAATCTTAACAATATAAAAAGAATTACTCCGCAGTGCGGATTAAATGTGAAATTGTCATTAAATAATGCTTTTTTGCTTCGCAATATATGAAACGATTAGCTGGACAAATGTGTTGTATTAAAATAATAAATATCCCTTATGTCTGTAGATACGAGGCCGCGGCGACCTTTCTTATGCTTATATATAAACGTTCCTCCAAATATATTAGAATCTTTTTTCCTTTTTATATAATTCAATGCTGGCCTTTGCTAATTGTATTTTTTCCTAACTTAGGTCTAATATACCGACAGTAATTGTAAAACATTTAAAAACACATACATAAGGCTATACACAACAGGAAAACTTTAAAAACTCATAATTATAAAATGGCCAAACTCAAAAAATATATTTTAATTACTATTAAGAGGCCAGTCGTGGCGCATTGGCACAAAGTGTTACTGTAAACGCGACTGGTTGTGTGTTCGATCTCGACTTAAGGAAATGAAATATTTATTTAAATGTATATTTCATTTCTTTGCTCTGGTGTCTAGAGAACGAAGTATCTTGATACTATGTTCCCTCTGCCTCCCCTGCTTTATGCGAGATACAGCGTTAAGTTGAATGTTTTTATATATAGAAATATTTTATTTGTAGTATTTTTTGAATTTTTGTTTCATTTTCATCTTAATAATAAGTAAATTTATTTTATTACAGCAAATAGTATGTATATATCATCTGTACAATGTACATATATCTCAACGCACGTAGTTTCAAAGCAAGCTTTACATAGCACTGTTTACGTTTACGAAGTATTCGAGTGAAGAGCGAATGTGGAGACACTGTTTGTTTAAGATGAAACGTCTATGATATACCGACTGACTCTATTCACTTTTATAACTTGATATTTTACTTAAGCCGTACTTTAACCGTACTAGTAAGTTATTTTGTTTGATATTTAATATGTTTTCAATTTTGATAATTGGTTTATTAATTAGGTGGCAAAAAAAACGTGGGGTAAGCTCTGTGTATTTTATTTAAACTACAGATTCACCTCATCGGTTTTCCTGCATATAGTATTTCCGCCAGCACGAGCATAATGTGGTGCAAAGCGACGTGAACAAACTATAACTAAATATACTTATTTAGAAAACATATAAAAATTTGAACGAGGCGGGACTCGAACTAGCGCCTTCTGGAAACCGACCAGGCGCTCTGACCACTGAGTCATACGTTCTCATCGAGCTACGTCAAAATTCTTATACGCTTTGTTACAACTTATTTATGTTGTTAGCATCTCTGTAGGGAGATTTTTACAAATTTCTACTACCCAAAAATAATTGCTAAGAATTATCGTCTGGCAAGGGAGAATGCTATTTATTAAATATTTTTAACAAATTTAAAGTGTTATCCCACACTTAGGAAAGAAAAATACTTATTTAGAAAACGTATAAAATTTAAACGTAACGGGACTCGAACCCGTTGTAACCAGAGCGAAGAAATGGAAAAAAAACGTAAATCTTTATATTTCTTAAAACAAAAATGACATAATAACATTAATTGTTCATTTATTTGTTGTTTATTTGCTACTAAAACCAAAGAACACGCTTCGTATATCATTAAAAGTAGAATAGAATATTTTCAACCAAAAATGGCGAGTCAACTAAAATGAAAAAGAATACTTTGTAGAGAATATAACAAAGTTCACAATGGATCTTCACTGCAAGCTCCCATTTACACGAAATTTACACTGAATGCCGTATGAAATGTTATATTTTAAATTTATTTATATTTTTAGGGCATTAATATGTGTCTGTTTTAATCTGGATAAAGTAAAAAATAGTTAATTATAATATAAAATTTGAAAAGAATAATAGGAAAATAATAAGGAAAACAAAACACAAAAGTCATTATATAGCAGAGATTTTCAATAATCTATCAAATTGACGTGCCGTGATTAATGGACGACAATCTGTAGTCGGCTGGACGGGAACACTTAACCACGAAATTAATTATTGTTTTATCAAAATAGTAAAATTAGGTCAGTCTTGCCTTGTTGCAATTGAGAGTACAAATCTATTATAATATCCTCAAAGCCTCAAAAAAATTGAGGGTGTCGAAATGTAGAAGATAAAAATAGGAGCTGGATAAGAACTTTTACTATTGGAAATGGACTGGTATTTTACGATTAGAACCCACCTTTCCCCATCTGTACTTCAAATTTTCCATATAAAGTAATCTATTAGTATGGGTAACACGTCACTCACATTATTATGCACAAAACGTATCAGATTTTGCGAGTGTTGAGCGCAACGCGCTAATGGCTCGACAGCTTGTTTTTACTTTGAGAATGAAAGTTTACCTTACTTTAGGCGTTTACCTTAATTATATTTTATATTAGTTTTTAATCAATTTCCCACAGTTTTGATCAATATCAGATATTCAAAGCAGGATTTATTTTATTCTTTGGCGTTTTTCCTTACCCGTACTTAACCATTATTCGCTCACTAACTTTAAATTAAACATCTACGTATTCTCGCTGTATAATTTGAACACAAAAATTTTTCGGTATTAAGCCGAAAAAATGTTTGTGTTGTTATTAAATGTGCCAAACTGCAAAAGAAAAAAAGGGATGTTAATAAGATCATTTTATTGCCTGTCTGTCTGTCTGTGGAAATATTTCGTTCCCTCGAGTGGGATAGAACTCATAACCATCGCGTTTACCGCGCCGGCCTGAATATAGACACATAGATTTAGAAATATTAAGAAAATGTATAAAACAAAGGTGTTTAAAGCTTTTAATTAACAGAATATGAAACAAAAATTTCATTATTACAATGTCACTTTTAATGAGTAAGGACCAAAAATTGTCGGGCACCAACATTTTAAGCTAAGCATTTGTAAGTCTTAATTACTTTTATTTGACACAGCCTATGGCGCTATGTAAGTAATATTCTTTATAAATGCTATTGTATTTCGAAGCTTTGGCTCTGTATGGGAATAAATCGAGTAGATTTTAAATATACGAGTATTTTGTTGTTTCGCGTTGTATTGTGCATATGACAGTGTACATAGAAAGAATTAGCGATAAAACCCTCTACTTCCCACGCACTGCCTAATTTTTCAGAGATATTTCAGTTGACCGGTGGAACTCAACAACACGTTTTGTCTTCTTAAATGAGTGAAAAAGTATAATTAAGCAGTTTCCTTAAGTGGGAACCAAGCCCACAACTTATATTTGTAGTTAATATTATACAAAGTGATAAAATGCATACGCCCACAAATTTTACTTTGTACACTTCATGAAAATAAGATGGAACTTTCAAAAATTGATTAAAAAGATCTTTTGATTTCGATTCGAGTGAAAAGATTAAATTAGATTCGTACCTATTAAACGTTACATAATCACTTATGCTAAGCAATTTAAAGATATAATAGATATAGTAAAAACATAGACGATAAAAAAAAATAAAAGTATAAAATATTATCCTACGGCGCTTCCCTGCCGAAAGGGTCGTAACAAAAAATAAATCGACTTGACGATTTATTAAGAGTAAACGGCGTCATGTTATAGAAATAGGAGAGCAGGTGTTATTTATTATACCACCTTCTAGGACGTTCTCTTGGATTAAAAAAAATTAATGAGCTTCACGCTGTATCCCGCATACAGCAGAGTAGGCAGAGGGAACCTAGTGTTAAGACACGTCGTTCTCCACTATGCGTAAAATCTATTTTACGCAATTCGTTACTCGTTCTAACGAGAGATATCCCTTTTCCGTTTTAGTATGGGTTTTGAGAGTGAAATGTGGCGGATCGGCAACGTTTAGTAGTATTCTTGTAGCAGTAGGTGTTTACGTTATTTGTAACGCAATTACGCATAGATACCAATATCTATGTGTAATTGCGTCGCATGTAATACAGTATGGATAAACACCGTAAAATAAAAATCCTACGTCTTAACTGTTGAGGAATCATAATTTTTTTTTAAGTATTGGTTTGAAATATTATACCCTAAATGCTGCTTTCGTAAAAGGAGCGCAGACGCTTCCATATCATAACAGTAATATATATTTTTAGCGTGGCAGGATTTATACTGTTATTTACATTTACTAGTATAATTGTTTTATATACTTTTTACAGTTTTTATTCGTTTATATTCATACTGTATTCCCCATTTAATACAGAAGACAAAGACATGTACCAGGACAGAGAATTGAGAAAAACTCATTCCCCTTAGAGGAGATTAAATAATATACGAATAATAATTTCTGTAACGATTAAATTTTGTCTTTAATTGATTAATGAATGCTTAAATCTTAATAAGCATTAAATATCTAAGCTGAGTAAATCTTGATTATACTAAAATAATAAGTCTGGATAAATAAAACGATTTTACTTAATTTAAACTTACTTAAGGCTTTCATAACGCAGTGGGATAGCGACTGGCTGTGAGCGCGAGGGTTTTGAGTTCGATTCCCGAATTATATTATTTACAGGTTCCCTCACAAGTAAGGGCAGGAACGAAGGTATGTTCCGTAATACATAATATTAGAATACAGTTATAAAACAGAGTATGGAGGGTCTTGAATCTATGCAGGAAACTGTACTGTAGTTACGAACTAAAGATTTGAATGGAATTGAATTTGGGAAATATATATTTACTTTAGCTTCCCGCTGTATTCCGCATGTAGAAGGATCGACAGAGGGAACCCGGAATTTAGTGTTAAGATACTCCATTGGCATTAAGTCAATTCCTCACCTTAAGCCGAATTCTAGAGGTAATGCGTGTTATGTGGCGGAACTTAACGCTGCGCTTTGTCTTCTTACCAAGAGAGAAAATGAAATAAATAATTAAATATTATAAATGATTAATTCGTCACCTATATTTTTGTTGCGTCCTCGCAAGAATGTTGAAAAATATCTTTAAGCAGCACCTAATACTTCCTCATTTAGGCAGGTTATTCCAGATTTTAACTTTTTAAGTGCTGTAGTTTCGTCTTTGCTTTGCTTGTCACAAACAAAAACACCACAAAAAGTTTAGTGATATTTCACTACATATAATCTACTATAGATAGAAAATATATTAAATAGCTATTTTCAACCATTTTCGTAGCTGATGAGGAGCGACACGCCACGACAATGCCCTCACAATGTATTACAGATTCAATATTTGACGCAAGAACGTTAATTAATATTAATGAAAATTCATATCTTCCCAAAAACCTTTGTTATTAATTTTGCAAATTTCGGCGAATTAGAAGTCAACGTTATAAATCCTCCGTATTGTTTATAGCGGCGGTTAATAAATCATGGCTTACCTGGTGTTTTTCAAAACGTCTTTGGTGGTGGTATAATTATATAATTTTTCGTTATATTGCATACCAACTGCCAGTCAGAAGCAAGTTGAATTTACCCACTGAGGGTTCCGTGTTTATTTCGTGATAGTCAACAGAAAGTACAATTTAAAAAATTGGAAATACCCATTTATTTTCCTTGATTACGCAGTATTTATTTCAATTCTTAAGAAATTTCATAGTTCTGATCAACGGGAACGCTTCATAATATTATGTTTTATTTATTAATTTTCATTAATATGTTGGATTCCATTTCGATATTGGATTATTCGATTCGATTTCGGTATTTTCATTACAGTTAATCTATAAAGAATATTATAAACTCTTTCCCAAATCGATAATTTAATATTTAAAGCTGTTTCTGAACGAGTAAATTAAATTGGTCATTGACTTATGTCTGTCAGTCAATTCTGTTTATTTCATGAATAATCATGTAGTTCAAGCGGGTGAAGTCGCTGGCGGGCCGCTAGTAAATAATAATTCGTTTACTCGAGTAGGAATCGAACTTACAACCGTCGCGATACAGTCAAACCACTATACCCCAGCACCACAATGGCCTCAACGATAAAACAAAATAAGGCTTAAGCTATAACAAAACTCGTACTGAAATAACGGTCCCCTGTTGTTAGAAAAGATTTGGGGAGTTTTATAATATATCGCCTGGAGCGACGGCCGTAATCACTTGTGAATTTAGCAAAATTTACTTCTCTAATGTGGGTTCTCTAAATAAGCAGTTGAATAAATATCTGTATGTTTATGTTAAAGGTAGGGGGATCGTTTGTGTAACACAAGGTGAGTCAGGAGTCAGGAGACAGCGTCTGTAAATTTGATGGTGGTCCACTTGGGGCGGTTAATTGTTCGCTTTTCTCTCTGGTAAGATAAAACGTGGCCTGTGGATCCATAACTAAATACGCACGTCATGAAGTCGGGCATAAAGTGAAAAACGGAGTGTTTTAACATTAAATAATAACGCTTGGGTGTTAATTATATACTAACAATACGTGAATTACTATTGAAATATTGAAATATAATAATTTTCTATATAATACTTACATTTAAATGTAACAATAAAAATCCATGGTCTAAATTAAATGATAAAAATTTAAAATATTTTGAAAATAAATTATATAAGTGTCTAATTAATTAGACACGCCTGATGTATTTTTTTTCTTAATTCTTGATATTTCATTTACCAAATTACGTTTCTGAAATTGGAACCCAAAATATCGCCATATGAGAAAACGCTATCAATATAAAATAATAAGCTTCACGCTGTATCCCGCACACTGCAGGATAGACAGAGGAAACTTAGTGTTAAGATTATCCATTCCCCACTATCTGCAGAATTCTGGAGGTATTTCGTTTTGAGTAGCAGAACTCAACGCTGCGCTTTGCCTCGACACCATACCGAGGAAAATGGAAATATAAACGTAAATAAATATTTCACTTCTTGAAGTTGGGATCGAACCCACAAGTACTCGATTTTGCAGCGCACCAAGGCACATCATTGTGCAACTTCGCCACGACGGCCTCAACTACTAAATGATAGAAGAATAAGAGGGTCGTCAAAGGATGTTCAAAATCTCAAAGAAAATATATACATACAAATACATTCAAAAGTTCTCCAGTACCAACGAAATGGTAAATAAAAAATGGACCATATAAGTTTTCTAGTTATTATTTAAATTAACAAAGAAAATAATATAGCGTAACGGTTTGTTCTAAGCCCCGTCCCTTCAAAAAGGGGTTTGTACAATAACTACAAAATCACATTACGTAGAACTTTAATGCCCCCAAGATCTCAAGATGGAAAAAAAATTGTTGGTATCAATTTAATGTTTGTAGGTCAACGGTAAGTATGAAATTAACAACAAATATAATAGATAGACTGACGGACAACAGAGTCACCTTATAAGGGCTTCGTTTTTTTTCTTTTATGGAATGAAATCTTAAAGATTATGTCCCCTCTCCATTTCACTTTACATTTCATTATAAAAGTCATAGTCACGCAAATCGACTGCGCTACTCCGACATCACCTCTCAATATTAAACATATAAAAATTCTCAGACGTTCATAAAAAGTCGAGACAGAGCATTAGCGAATAGTGGTTTCGACGTCTATTAAACCTTAAGTACTGGAGCGTTACGTTGCGTCGTAAAGAACTTCAATAGCTGAACGTACAGACAAATTAATGATAGTTTTTGTTTAACGATTATATATAAGTCGAGGCAGCCGAGGTGCAGGGGCACAATGATGACTCTAACGCGACGGTTGTGGGTTCGATCCCCACTCGGGAGAATGTATTATTATTTTTTTACCTAATTAAGAACATTATATATGAATTATGTGCTAAATTTATCAGAAATTAAGTAACAAATAGGGAACCGAATATCTTAACCTTGGGTTTCTGTTCTTTTTTGTTGAAACTTTTATATTACGTTCCAATACAATGAGAAAATGAAAATAGTTCATTGCCCCACGTAGAAATCGAACTCAAAACCGTCGTGTTTACCGCTTTTATTTTTATATTCTTAGTAGAAAATTCCTTAGATCTTCTCTTTTCTTTATCACATCCGCTTTGTAAGACGTTTATCCACCTTTATTGCTTGTAACTCAACTGCAGCTTACAACTTAAAAGCACTTTCTGTCGGTTGTAAGCGTTGAAATAAAACTTTAAGTGGGGTTGTAAGTTGAACTTAAAACCACTTTAGGCGCGTGGAAAAATGATAACACCGGTGTTGTGTGTGCTATATGTGCTAATATATATAGCTATAGCATAATTCAACGTTTAAAATATTCGCTTAATGTTGAACTGCACCACATAATTTTAACAATTATATCCCCTTTGTATGATCGAGATAATTGCTAAATGAACTGAAATACCTTAAGGAGGCAGGAAATATGAACATTGCTTTAATGAGCTTTCATATTATGAACGGAAGATGCTGAAATCTCAAATAACGAATGCATTGTATGATATTAAATCATGAAGATTGTAGGTATTTTGTGGTGGCTGTCTTGCAGCAATTTACTGTAAATGTAGCGACTGTGGGTCCCAGAAGGATAATCGTATCCAAAATCGTCGCGTTTACAGCCGCACATTTGTGCTTCTGCTCCACGGCGGCTCTTGTTCTTGTCTTTTCGAACTTTAAGTATATATAACATTTTAAGTAACTTCCATACACTCGCGGTAATACTAAAACATTGCCATCAAACATCTGGTGCATTTTATGACTTCATAAAATTTATAATAGTTGCGCTTCTACGATGTTTAAAATTTAATACCAAGTTACGGTGTCAGGTGACGCGAGTATTCTTATGTTCTGTGGAAATTTAGTTAAAAAGCTTATGTAAAACAATAATTAAACTTATGAACATATGTACCTATATAAGTACTCGTCTTATTTAGGTTTTAAGCTTGTGTGCTTCAGTCCATTTGTTATGAGGGAGCTTTTTTTTTTTTTTTTTTTATGGTAAAAGGACAAGGCAAACGAGCGTTCGGGTCACCTAAAGGGATCACCGCCGCCCACGACCCCGTGCAACACCAGAGGAGTTACAGGGGCGTTGCCGGCCTTTAAGGGGGAGGGAGACGCGCTTTTTGAAGGTACCC
>DWGR01000218.1:0-27537 GCA_018247715.1 Heliconius burneyi
CACCACTCAACACGCAGTGTATCGAAAATCAGATGGAAAGTGAAAAACGGAGTGTCTTTTTACTTGTTGAGTTATTTTTTAATATTATCTTCAAGACATTAAAGTTGCGTGATAAAAAAAAAACAATTAAAAAATATAGAAAAATAAATATTCTACAAATGAACGTATTAACGATAACTTCAAGAATATTATTTAGTTAATATTAGTTTAGTCTTATATTCTTTTATATTATTAATGCTATGAACTTGAGGTTTTTGGCCTTGTTCTCGTATTTCATAGAAATGTATACATATGTTAGTAATGTATTTTATTTAAAAATCTTACTAAATGCCTTTATGGTTACATATAGGCATATCTCACACATATTTTTGCATATTTGTTTTTGTAACTCCATGAAAAATGGTATTTTCTATAAATTTAGTGAATGATATATACTTAACTAAACATTGGCATCTTATATTAAATATGTACTATGTACTCAACACGCAATGCCTCCAGAATACGGCAGAAAGTGGGGAACGAAGTGTCTTAATACTAGGTTCCCTCTACCTATCCTGCTGTGTGCGGGATACAGTGTGAAGCTGATTTGTTTTTTTTTTTATATACTTATGTACTCGTATGTAGGTGGGCTATATTTTTTAGAAATGGTACGGATTTGTCAATAGTATGTATAAACAGAATAGTTATTAACTAGTTATTAAAGTTAATTGTTCTGTTATGCATCTCCCATACATACCTAGGTAAGTAAGGGGAACCTAGTATTCTGACACTCCATTTTTTATCGAATTTTTAGATTTCATATGTGGTGTGGTAATATCGCCATATTTAATTTGTCCTATAATCCTTTGTCTAGGATGTCGTTAATCATTGTCACGAGACGATAAGCGATGTGATGACCGGAGCTGAGCGCTGGTGTAGCTCTACACTGTGCAGTAGCCACTCGGAAATAATGAATGAAATGTGAAAATTGAATTTTGAATACAATACGAAGCTGAATAAGTTTCACGCTTTATTCTGCATAATGCAGTGTAGGTAGAGGGAACCTAGTATTAAGACTCTCCGTTCCCCCCACCCCCACTCTCCGCCGATTTTTTTTAGGCATTGCATATTGAGTGGTAGAACTCAACGCCGGGCTTTTGCCTTGGTACTAAAGCTAATTAAAAATATTAATAAATAATAATGATTTCCCCGAGTGGAAACTGAAGTCAATACCGTAGCGTTACAGTAATTATCCTGTGTCCCTGCGCGATGATGGCCTCTAAACAGTGTATTTTTATTTTTTTCTATTAATTCCACAAAATATATAAAAACGGAGAGAAGAAAAAATAAAAATCCAGTTAATGACATAACACAGGCGATAAGTAAGAATAAATAGTTTTTGCGATTACTTCGGCATCGTCCATCGATCTGACGTGTCGATAAGCGGATCAACACTACCCACGGACCAATATGTAACATTCGCCTTTCTTTGAAAGTTACTTCATTGTAATACTATAACTATAGAATTATATTTCTTTATATTCTTGATATATATTTTTTCAGTTAGGAAGATCTTACTGAACTCGTTACAGTGAATCTAGTAAGAAAACTAAAAGACATTGAGTTGCGTCGCCGAATATATCTCTAATGCTAAATATAACTGGATAATAGTGATTTATCTCTAAATTCTATTTAATTATTCACATAGCACGATAAATAGAGATAATCTACTGTTAAAACGCCGTTCTGCAGTTTTCTTCTAATTTCCAATATTATGGAAAGAGTGGAAAAACTCAAAGTCGTGCTTTGTCTTTTGTCTTATAATAACATATTCCTCCGATCAGTAATCGAACCCACGATAGAAATTGTCGGGGGAATAAGACACTAGGCTATCGCTGATAGGATAACCTAACTTCCCAAAATATATTATATAAAATTTGTACTAAGCATCGTCAAAATGGTTAAACACAACTAAAATATACTCTGAACTGAAATAGGTTACCACATTCACAAATATTATCATTTTATAAATAAACTAAGACGCGTATTTGGGTCTCAATTATTATTTCATTAGAGCAAGTATTATTACATTATACAAATATGGATTGAGGACGTCCTGGCGCATTAGCATAAGCATGTTACTATAAGCGAGATAGGTTTGGCTTCATTTCCTATTTGGGGAAAAGGTTTTTTTAATATTTTTATTTCTCCTCACTCTGATAACTAAACAAAATGCAGCGTGAATTTCGCCATGTCCCACAAATTCGGCAAATAATAGGTAACTGACTAGCTTGACACTACGGTTCGGTTCCCTTTACGTATCCTGCTACATGCGGGATAGAGCGTGAAGCTAAAAAAAATTGTGATATATTGAAAAATTATCGTTGGTTTCTTCTCTTTACAAGTGAAGTATTTACATTCTCACTGCTTGGCGAATTTTATGTTGACTACGTTGTCTTAAAAATTTAATTTTTTCTGTGCTTTAAGGTACTGTAGACCCAGTTATTTAAAGGAAATTTTAACTTGACACCTAAACGAGATCTCAAGATCTTGTTTTTCTCAAGTTAAATGATCTTGACCGACGGACAAGCAGACGGGCAGATGGAATGTGTGAACCCAACGCTAATTAATAAATAAATATTAATTCTAGTTGACTGTACACCAAATAAACGTCTATGGCCAAAACGGAAACATCAATTTAAGCCAATATTTTTGTGTTAATAAAGTTTTATTTTAAGCTCTATCTTATATAAATCAATTGGTTTTATTAAAAGTCTCATTCGATCCATTTCAAATAATCATTTACTAATCAAGCTTAATTCATTTCTTATTTATTAGAAAGCTACTCGTATAAATATCTTATATAATGTAAAATGCTTAGGCTAAGTAGTGTTCTTTTTTATGGAAAAAGACATGGCAAACGATCGCACGGGTCACACGATGGCAAGTGATCACTGCCGCCCACGACCCCGCTCATTATCAGAGCAGCTACTGGTGCGTTGCCAGCTTTTGAGGTGGTTGGGCGCTGGAGCCCGGCATTACCTTATGCGAAGCGTAGTAGCATAAAGCCACTACTTCATGCCGGTTTTAAATGCCGGTAATCCGGTCGAGTCAGTCCATACGTGTTGCCATTGCTGGCGACGTGACTCTCCCACTCGTACTTTAGTCGCCTCTTACGACACCACCAGTACCAGGGTGATCCTTTTCTAAGCTGGGAACACACGGCGTTTACCTCAGTCTATATTTACTTAGTCTCATACTATGCTTGTGCTTTGGCTGCCTCACAAGGATAAGCCTTGAAGCAAAAAAATAATACTCTAGTATATACTCTATATATTGAAACAGGCTTACTAGGATTCCTGTTTACCCCACATGACAGAACAGAACAGAAATAAAGCGGAAAATCCCATCAAAGAATATTCGAATACACATTTAATAAAGTAAAAACGTCCATATTGCCGTAATAAACCCAACCCCAGTAGATGTAATCGAGACGACCCAATAAAAAACATTTTCGATTTGCCAGCAATTAATTATGAAGTAAATTTCCAGACTGCAATACCGCTTACCTTTATTGTTTTGTGATCGATGGCTCCAGTGACAAGAACAAATGGATCAGATATTCTATAAACATTTGTTTGCTATCGAATTGTAATTTGTAGATAAGATGTGATGATTGAACGGTTTCTTGATATAATGGATTAGTTGTGATGTTATTTCATATTTTGGGGCCGTTTTTGAAGATTTTTGTCTTCACCTGTGTTCTGCTTCATACGAGTATAACATATGGAAAGATCAACTCTTTGTTCTACATATGCAGAAGATATATAGTTATTGATTTTCTTAATTATGATATATTAGGTATTAGGTTTGGTATATAAAAGGCTTATACTGATTTAGGTAAATTGGTAATTTAATTTCGTTAGTAGACATTTAAAGTAACAAAAGTAAAATAAAATAACAAGTTTATGTTTGGAGCAAAGTGGAAAAAATGTGTAATAGTAAAAAAAAATTTTATATAAGTACGAGTATATAAAACTCTTCCATTACTGAGTGACAGACAGACAGACATAGCACAGACGAAATTATTGGTTTAATAAGTTCAAACTTCGTATATAGGCAGATTATTGAGTGTAGAGGCACTAAGAAAATATATCTTAAAATTTTAACGGGTACTTCTTATACCTACAAATAAAATAAATATTATACTTGTAGTTCTTGACTAAAGCAAGCAAAAAACTACTCAACAATTCTTTTTTTATTCCTTATTTGTTATTCATTATTTTGAGTGAATTTATGAAAATGTGACCAAAACGATATAAACGTACTCCAGAGAAATCTTTGGAGACATGATGTGTCAACCTGTTTCAAAGCTGTTAACATTTAATTTTCCATTGTTTTATATGGGGAATACATTTTGCTTTTATTCGAATAGGCCAAAGTAAACGACATACCAAAGAAATTTCGGAGTACTTATTAATCTATGTATATAATGAAGATTATATCCAACTTCGAAAGGCCGTCGTGGCGCAAGTGCACAGTGGTGCGATTGTAAATGCGACGGCTGTGGGTTCGATTTTCAATCGGGGGATTGAAATATTTAATAGTTTCAATTCTTTGCTCAGGTGACGAGGCAAAGCGTGGCGTAGAGTTCCATCACTCAGATACAGCAAGAAGCTATAAAAAAATTTAAATTCGAAATATTTTGTCATTTTTTATTCTAGATTTAGTGTCAAGATACTTCTTCTTTTAGACTCAATCCTGCACTTGATTAAATAAAAATAAATATTTCCTCCAAATAAGAATCGAATTCAAAATTATCGAGTCTACAATCCGACAACGGACTCAAGTTACAATTATTATAACAATTAGTTATGCAATGTTAAACATATATATTTTTTTGTATTTGTTAGACCTGTTCCACGTACCATGTATGTATGTATAAAAATATATATGAAACTCAATCAGTCAATGCTATTTAAAGCATTGTATTAATTTCTGTCACTCAACACGCAAAATCTTGAAATTTGTAAAGAAATTAGAGTACAGAGTGTCTTTAAATTTTAAGCTTTCAAAGTTTCGAACTGAACTTGTACTTAAAAATCGCTAGATCTGTAGCTCAAATGTAGGAATATAGATTAAGATCTACTTATTTTACATATTTCTAGCGCAACAGCAAGTACTCTAAATAATTCCTAGAAATAGTATTAATTACTTAGATAAATTACAATAATATTTATAATATACATACTTAGCCGTGTGTTCCCGGCTTAGAACAGGATCACCCTGGTACTGCCGCCTCGTAAGAGGCGACTAAAGTACGAGTGGAAGAGTCACGCCACCAGCAATGGCGACACGCATGGGCAGACTCGACCGGATAATTACCACCCCCGGCATTTAAAACCGGCGTAAAGTAGTAATGCTTTATGCCACTGTGTTTCGCATTAGGTAATGCCGGGTTCCGGCGCCCAGTCATCTCAAAAGCTGGCAACGCACCAGTAGCTCCTCTGGTGTTACGCGGTGTCGTGGGTGGCGGTGATCACTTACTATCAGGTGACCCGTACGCTCGTTTGCCATGCTTTTACCATAAAAAAAAAGACAGCTAAAGGACATTGCTGAAGTATTGTATAGAATACCGACTTCCACAGATTGCTAGTGACGTATATATATTTCAATCGATCATTGGTTAATAAGAAGCACAGTATATTTCTCAAGAATTTATTTCGAACATAAATCAGGATGACACTATTGTTACGTGATGTATTGTCGTTGTGACATCTAACCATGTCAAATATTAGTATTGATTATACGTCACTGGTGAAATATCTTCTCCACGGTTTTTATAGTCTCGTGGCGTAGCAGCACAAGGGTGTGACTTCGTGCGCTGCAAAATCGACTAGTTGTGGGTTCGATCCCCACTCGAAGAAGTGAAATATTTATTTACGTTTATATTTCCATTTTCTTCGCTCTGGTGTCGAGATAAAGCGCGGCGTCGAGTTCTGCCGCTCAACACGAATTGTCTCTAGAACTCAGCAGAAAGTGGGGAACGGAATGTCTTTACATTAGGTTCCCTCTGTCTACCCTGCTATGTGCGGGATACAGAAGTGAAGCTAAAAAAAATTATAGCTAGTTTTAAAACTTTTTGTAGTTAGATCTTTAACTAGATCGTAAATTTTTATTTGGATTATATATCATTTTATATGAGAAAGGTAGTGTTTGGTTTCATAATACTTTGTAATAAAACTATTTTACTGTACATTTTCATATCACTGCTTATGATTTTCTTATAACACATCGAACATCAGAGACTTATTATGGGTACAATTTCTACTCGGGTAAATTATTTAAAATTTCCTCTAGTAAGTAAGCACTAGGTTTCCTTTGCCATAACGTAACAAAAAGCGTACTTTTTTGATGTATTAAGTTTTAAGAAATGACAATAGTCAAGATAGATACTGATCTATTTACAAATTCTTTTAAAACTCTCAGGAAAGAACAGATAATGAAATCGTTTTCTGCAATCTAAATTAAAAATACTTACAGAACACCCGTCCCGCCCTCTGACACCTGCACTTGAGCATCCGCAACAATCTTGATTGTTCAAAATCTCAGCGTGTTCCTTTGATAAGATTTATGTTCTGCTGTTGACACTTAATTTTGTCCGCGTTTAGTTCGTGACGCCGATTTCACGCTGTAGAGCTTTTTGAAATTTTATTTTCCACAGTCTTTTTTTTTTAATTTTTCAAACTTCATCCCATTTATAACAAGAAAGGCAAAGGGAACCTAGTATTAAGGCATTCCGTTCTCCACTTTTCGTCGTATTTTCAGGATATTGCTTAATGAAGAAGGGACGAATAAAATTGAAGCTACAGCCATCCTGCTTACAGTCACATACTACACGTTACTTCTATGATTTTGTAAATATGTTTTTGCTAAGATACATATTTGGTTTACTTTTGCTATATTATAAGGTTTAAGCGTTTTCGTTGTTGCTTAATCAACCATTTTTTTTTACTTTTTCATTTAGTAGGTTTCATGTAGGCCCCATAAAAGAAATAAGGTGTAATGTGAACGTAGTTGATTGGTAAATGCACTTTCCTTATTTCTTACAATATAAGACTAAAAAAAGAATCTTAAGAACTCTAGACCGGACACAGTTATTAAAAAAATATTTATTAAAACGACAAAGATAGCCACCAAATAAAATGCGCTTATAAAGATTTAAAAAAAAAAACAGCTTCACGCTATATTTCTTAGAATCTTAAGTAGAACCTAAATGTTAAGACACTCCGTTCCCCACTTTCTATCGAATTCTTTAGGCATTGTGTGTTGAGTGGCAGATCTCAACGCCACGCTTTGCCTCGACACCAGAGCGACGAAATGGAAATATAAACGTAAATAAATATTTCGCTTTCTCGAGTGAGGATCGAACCCACAACCATCGCGTTACAGTCACACCCTTTTGCCATTGCGCCACGACTGCCCTCGAGATTTTATATTGTCTCATATTTGACTTTTTACTATATTTGGATTTTATTATTTAATTTTTTTTTGGTAGGCGCTTGAAATAAAAAAAAACATTTCTATGAATGGGAATCGAACTCACAACCATCGAGCTTACAATCAAACGTAAATTGAGCCACGACGGTCTCAATTAACTGAACGTTTTTATTCTATATAAAGAATAGTATTGTATAAACGAGGAGGTGTAAAGCCTTACAATGCAACAGAAATACTCACTTAAAGAGATTCGATAAAACTTACTCATGGGTTTATTCCACAACTCCATGCTGCTTGCAAGTTTGCATTTGTAGCTCAATTGTTTTATACATTTTATTTACATTTCAACGTATTTGGTGCAGATGACGATATGGAAATAATCTAATATTTTTTTCTTAATTGTTGATATGGGATTAAGTTTATCTAAGCTGTCGTCGGTTGTAGGTTTGATTTCCATTCAGAGTATTTTTTAAATTATTCCCTCTTGGAACTAAACACAGAGCATCTTCAAGTTCAGTTGTTGTAACAAAAATTGGGTGAAAAGTGGAGAAGTCAGTGAGTGTCTTAACACAAAGTAGTGTTATAGTTCACTCAAACGAAGTTACAGAAGATATTTTTTTTTAAAGAAAGGATCAGGTGACGTTGATATTCAACATGAGTGTATCTTATAAATCCAGAGTACCCGTATTTAAGCCCACGCCTCTTGGATAACCTGTATAAGTACAAGTGCTCTAACTAATTAAAACGTGGGCGGATCCTGTCATATTCGGAATGTTTATATGAAGTTTAATATGTTCTTAGCAAAGTGAGATTAACGCTTTAAATGGTATGAAATTGTTATATTTGTTATTCTTGATGTTATTATTTAAAAACAAAACAGTGAGGACCCAGATTTGTTATAGTTTTTTCAATTTTTTATTAATGGTTATATTTATTATAGAAATATATTTATAACGGGCATTATAAAGTAAATATTAGAATGTAATTAGAAACACCCAACGTATCTCGTGTATCAAAATATTTAAACAGAATTCTGTTTCTGTAGCTTTACTTTACTCCCTATAGTAGGGTAGGCAGAGAACTTAGTATTAAGACACTCCGTTTCTCAATTTTCAAGATTAGCGATTGAAAGCGTATTGAAAGACGGGACTCATATTGAGAGATGGAACTCTTCTCTTTGTGAAGATTTAAAATATCTACTTAAAATACAAATTTACCTTAAAATTACTTATCATTCAACAATTCAAAATACAACAAAAACAACGACCCCACCTCCCAAAAATTGTCGTACGCTATTCACAAATTCCACAAACTTATATAGGCATATTAAAACAAGGCTGTCAAGCATACGAGCGGTAGAAAGTTTGAGTATTATGTCAGCAATTAGTATATTAAAGGCTGTTTGCTACAGTTACCGACGAAATTTCATAACCTAATGGTGTCTCTGCTACGGATTACAGAAAAGTCGTAGCGTTCATTAATTTGTGTAATGGAACTTTGTGTTTTGTAGGCTATTTGCTTTTTCTTAGTTCTAAGATCTAAGAATGAAAGAGAGAAAAAGATATTATAATATACTTTTTCTTGTTCAGGCTGTATCCCACGAAAGGAGGGTAGGTAGAGGAATTTTTGAAACATTGTGGGTAGAGTGATAAAACTCAACATCGCACTCTGACTTATTAAAGAGGCGAGGAAAATAATTATTTTTCCGGGGTGGCAGGCAAACCCACAACCGTCGTATTTGCTGTTTGACGTTGTACCGCTGCGCCAAGACGATCTCATATTATTTAAATATATATTATAAGTATCTATAAATTTATTTTTTATTTCGATTAAGGTATACAAATAACAAATTTGACCGCTGCCGCTTAAAAATAAAAGATGTGGGTTTATACCTATTTTTTTGTATCCAATATTGAATTTTGATACAGAAATTGTTATATAAAATCACAAAGTAAGTAAATAAGTTACGTCAAAATATAATATGACCATCCCCTTAAATAAATATCAAACCCACAACCTTATCGTACACATGCACAATCTTCCATTGCACCACAACGGTTTCTAATGATTACCATAATATGACAAAGAAATTAATCATTACATAATGATCTACTGTCTTCGTACTTAGGACTATAAATTACAAACTTTGTTCCGTTATCGGGCAAGTTGTTTTACGACAACCGTTAATAGCGGCCAACATCAGGCTTTTAAGTATTTAAACATGTTGATTTTCCACCACCAATGGATTGAGATGATACTTAAAATTATCGAGAGCTAGAATTATTGCTTAAAAATTCTCTGTTACATGAATATAAAAAATATCACAGACTTAAATAATGGTTTGAATTTGTAAAATTATATTACTGAGGTAATTTTAGCGATAAGTCTATGTAGTCATCAGCTCATTATATTTGTTTGTATCTCAAAAGATATTAAAACGATTCACAACTGGCAATTGTATATTCATTTTTTAAAAAATCTAATCAAAAGATTCTTTTTGCAAATGGTTATGTCCCTGCACTAAGCAGGGTACGCAGAATGATCCTGGGAACCTGGTGTTAAGACACTCTATATCTCAAGAATATGTAGTTTGTTTAAAAATTAATACGTACGATAACCAGAAAGTGAAGAATATAGTCAGTTATCACTAAAACATATCTGCCTAATGCTCAAAATAATAAAAAAAGTATTAAACAGATAAAAAATATTTGAATAGATTTAAATGTGTAGACAAACTCTGTAGTAAAAACATGTTAAAACAAAGCTGTCTCGCTACTAAATTAACAATAGGCATTTCATTGTTTTCGTTGATTAAGCCAATTTAATAGTACTAATTATTCAAAAGCACGAGCGAGTTACAAAAGCTCGGACCGTAAATATCATTAGAGTTAATTTATATAAAAACTGTTTCTCTTATATAATTTGAATGTTCGAAATTATATCATGTCTTAGAAAATATTTCTTTTGTATAACATTGAATATTATTTTAGTTATAAATTGTTATAATTATTTAAACAGATTGATTTTAAACAAAAAGTCATATTGTGTTTACGTACATAGTAGATAATTACGAGTATAACAACACGTTTGGTGTCTTCAACGTTACGTAAGATCAAACATATATACGAGTACATGCATACAAATACACAGCCATACATTTTACCTCTTTTGCGTCGCGTAGTTGGTTAAAAAATACATTTATAGTAGGCATTTCAGACATAAAATAATTGGATTAAATATGAAGGATATTAAATGAAAACAAGTGCTGTATAAGAATATACTCGTATTCATAACGTTAGGGAGTTTTTATAGACATAGGTTTGCAAATGTATAATTGTAAATACTTATCTTAGAATTTAAAAAAAACTGTGCTTGTTTAGATATCTAAACAAGCGCAGATTTCTTTCAATTCTAAGGAAAGAAATATATATATTTAAGAATATATAAATATTGGACTCAAATTCATTTCTCCAACTCTTGGAAACCTGGGCGGTTTCCAAGAGTTGGAGAAATTTAGAGCCTTTTACCACTAAGTCCATACCGTACGTTCCTATCAAGCTACGATGAAATTCTTATACGATTCTTACAAAATCAAATTACCAAAAAGTGTTTTTTTATAAAATAAAGAATATCGGCTTCAGCTTCACGCTGTATCCTGCACACAGCAGGGTAGGCAGAGGGAACATAGTGTTAAAACACTCCTTTCCCCACTTTCTGCCGAATTCTGGAGGCATTGTTGAGTGGCAGAACTCAACGCCGCGCTTTGCCTCGCCACCAGAGCGAAGAAATGGAAATATAAACTTAAATAAATATTTCACTTCCTCGAGTGGGGATCGAACCCACAACCGTCGCATTACAGTCACACCCTTGTGCCGCTGCGCCACGACGGCCTCTATCCGTAAAGAATATCCAATATAAAAAAATATCTAAAATACCCTTAAAGCTATATGTAGGCGTACCAATAAACAGAGTTCAGTGATAATATACAAAATTTGGTTTTGTATACAACAAAAGCTCACCACTGGCTTTCAATCAACTCTACCAATCAGTGGGTCATTGATTCCATTACAAGTATACACGCGTCTGATGGAAGACTTTCTGCCCATTACTGTAACAATATACTGGCTGAGCTTAAGAAGCTTTAGCTACTATTTTGGTTTGCCAAAAGGTACTTATGATTGTTGAAATCAATTGTTTCGTTAATATTTGAATATATTTGTAAATGTTTTGTGTTCAAGTCTTACCTATACTTTGTTAGGAATCGTAAAATTAATTGCTGGCTTAGCAATTAGCAATTAGCCGTTACACCTATTGTGCTATTCATGTATCTTTGTAAACTTATCCGGTGTACAATAAAGAGTATTTTAATTTTACTATCTTTTCTTACAAATCAACCCACCGAGTGAGGTCGTACTCAGAACCGTCGCATTTACAGTCAGACGCCGTGCCACTGCACCAGGAAGGCCTTCCATATAAGGATAACCTATCCATTTTAATATGAATATCATGAGAACAATTATAAAGAAAAATAGCGATCTTAGAAAATATTTTTATTGTTTGTTTATTATTATATCGGTAAATTGTGCTTGATCACGCAGTTGCTGGAAAAATCTAGCTTAGTTTTTACCTAGATCTATATTCTGAGCTAAACCTTTATAGCCACCTTTATACTTTATGATAGTTATTGCAAAGGTAATGACTTAATTCTGCAGTTTAAATGATACTAAAATTTTATTTATATAAAGCTTTATATATAATAATAGGCTTATGAGGTTTTAAACGTCACGTCGCATGGCTTCTTATTGTGTGGAATAAATGGCTTATTAGCTTGTTAGTGTGGTTCTTTTATTGGAATCGAATGTTGGTCAACACTATCTCGGCACACACAGGAGCTTTATGTCACGGAAATGAACATGCTGAGGTGGATGTGCGGCGTATCGCGGTCTGACCGCATACGTAATATATTCATTCATTCGAAGTAGTCTTGGGGTCCGTGACGTAGCGGATAAGCTCGAATAGTGTCACCTGAGATGATATGGCGACGTTGCGCGCCGGCGTAGGAATTATGTCGGATGCAATTTCCTTGCTAAGTGTGTTCCTGGATCTGGGCTTTTCGGACGCCCAAGGAAGAGCTGGTTGGATGTCGTGATGCAGGACATGAGAGCCAATGTTCTTATCACCCAAGACTTTACAGATTAATGCCAAGGGGTAAGAAGAAGGAAGTGGTTTCTTATCTTAAACATATATAACTTTATTTTTTTCTAGTATCAAGCCACTCCGTTTACCATCTTTCCCTCAATTTTCGAGATATTTTGTTGGAAGTGACGGAACTCAACACCATACTCCATGCTATATCTGGTTACCAGAACAAGAACAAAATAATCAATTATCCTCAATGGGAATTCAATCCATAATCATCTTGTTTGCAGTTAGAGGTTGTTCCAATACAAAAATACTCATATTCAAAATATAAAAATCCATACAGTATAATATTTTTCGCTAACTCGCAAATATTCAATGGGCACCTAATGACAAGAATGCTGTATGCCATTAACAAGATAATAATATAGGTGACGTGTAAGCGACAGAAGGAAAGGGAAAGGGTTGCTGATTGCCTCGCTATGACGATGGGATAATCCACCGCTTTATGTCGATTTTAATCACAATACATCCTCTCACCTAATTTCAGATCGATGGGTTGGTTTGAGAGATGTGGTATGATATTTTTTCTTTTTTATACTTACTTATTTATCATAATAAAGGTCCTAGAGATGTACCGTGTATTGGTACAGTGTGAGGAGAAATTGACACTTAGGGGAATTAAGTATATAGTATTTAAATTTCCGCACTCATATGTGGAGCGCACTTCTAGTGAAATCTTAGTTTTTAGATATTCAATATATTATTAGGCAGCGGTATTCAATTGAATTTCTTTCTGGAAATATTTTTCTAGCTTTACGATTTATCTGGGTAGTGGGAGAAATCTTTGCATACTACTTTCGTTTCGTCCACTTTCAACAACTTCTTCACACATGCTTTTACCTGACCTTCCTCCACAATTATTGACACTTCGTTTTCGAAGGTAAACTGAGGTCTTATCCTCCCTCTCTTCACATAGGGTTCTTCTTCATTTTCACCGTTACATCCTCGCCAGTATCTGACATCAGTATGTATATACAGTTATACCTCATTAATGCCAATTCGGTCAGCTAAACTAACCATAACCTGTGAACAGATCACAAATAAAAATATGAATATAAATATTAATATTGTGAAAGAAGAGGCCCTCGTGGCGCAGCGGCACAAGGATGTGACTATAACGCGACGGTTGTGGGTTCGATCCCCACTCGAGGATGTGAAATATTTATTTACGTATATATTTCCATTTCTTCCATCTGGTTTCGAGCAGAATTCGGCAGAAACGAACGGAGTGTCTTAACACTAGGTTTTCTCCGCCTTACTCGTTAGTTTGGAAAGGTTTATCGTATAGTTGTAACCCTTGAAATTATTATATTATAAAATATGACCTTACAACTACATAATCAAGCGGGGTGAGCAATGGGAACCTAGTGTTAAGATACTCCGTTCCCCACTTTCCCCCGAATTAAGGACGCATTGCGTGTTAAATGGCGGATTGCCGCGTTTTTGCCTCGACACCAGAGCGAAGAAATGGAAAAATACATTTAAATAAATATGCCATTTCCTTGCAAAAAAAAATTACAATAATGTTATTTAAACAATGAAGGTTATTTTTTTAACTTCACGCTGTGGGAACATAGTGTTAAAATAATCCATTCCCATTGAGGCATTTCCTTACCACACCATCCGTGCCAAATTCTGTCGGCACTGCATATTGAGTGGCGGAACTTAACACCACGTTTTGTCTCGTTACGAGAATGAGGAAAAACTTCAAAAGCTTATCTTAATAAAAATTAAATAAAAAAGATCAACCTTACACAGAATTCATATCTAAGACTCGGCTTTGTCAACCTCCAATTCCTCTAAGCAAAGTACAGCGAGTATAGCTAGCACATATATGAAACGCAACTAGGTATATGAAAATCACTCCAAGTTAGTTAAGAGTCTAATCACATTATAGTGAACAGGGTGCCTTCACACAATGACCCCCACTCAAGAGCGGCGCGTGATGAATGATGATATATAATCTCTTAAAGTATCCAACTTGTGCTTGTAGGGTTATCGGAGTATATTGTTGGGTCGTGAGTTATATTTTGTGTTTGTGTGGTAAAATTAGATGTAATTTACTAATTTGGTTTGGTTTTGTTCTTCAAATGGTAAATAATTTAAAATTATTAAATATAATTAATTTGCCAGTTCCGTAAGACTCTTGGGAAGGACGTGTGTACATCCTGTACTATCCTGTATTATGTTCTTACACTACGTAGATCTGACCGTGCGTTATCTATAAGAATTAGTAACGGAAGAATAAATATAAAAAATAAACAAATATAAAAAAGGCCTTTGAAAGCCTACAAGAAGACAAATATTTTGGTAGCCCTAACAGAGCCAGAACTAGTACTGAGCTTGATGTGACATCACGTTGCGCTTTTATTACCCAAGGTATGATTACTCAGCATGACTTCCATGAACACTATAGCTCACATGACCAACGGTCTACTCAAGTATTTTTTTTGTATTTGTATATGGGTCTAAAAGGGTTTTGTTAAATATATATGTATTTTTTATATGAAAAACCGGTCAAGCGCGCAACAGTAATACATCATCTGTGAAAATTTCAACTCTCTGACTATCTGGTTTATAAGAACAGCTCGGTGAAAGACGGAGAGACAGTCGATCGGAAAGTCTTAGTAATATTATTCTGTTTTTCCCTTAGGATATGGAACACGATTCCGTAGAGTAACGGAATTGAGGTAGGTTTTTGTATGACTATTTAGTTCCATTAATCGACGCGTAAAGTCGAAGAAAACGCTCTAGTCTCACTCCAAAAATAAGTGAAAATATTTCATCAAGTCTTTATGAAATATAATTTTGTTCCAACAATGGTTACCTTGAGTGTTGATTTTGAATTACTCATCTTATTGTAGGAATAACAAAAGAAAATATTGAATAACTTGTACCTTCTCTGTATCGAATTCAATTAGGTACGCTTATTATTTAAGCTCTGCTATTTATTTTTTGTGATGTGGCACAGTGGTGGCGTAATTTTAATTTGAGTTAGATAGATATATATAATATAATAATATATTATGTGGTCATCATAAAAATCTGTGAGTTTACAATGAACTATCTTATTTTATTCCATTTACATTTTTGGTTTAAATTCCAAATATAATATGGACCCACCATGATACTTTTTTCAATAAAAAAATTATTATTTATATATTTTATTGTTAATTATTATTAATATATTCATTAAAAAGTTGCAATATATCTTTAAAAATATTATAAAACTGAAAAATTTGCTTGGATAAATGATAGTCTTAGTTGCTAATGCTAGTCTACAACAAAATATATTGAAAAATTATTTCAATATTAAATAGTCCATTTATCGAGCAAGGCTGTATATAGGCTATTATTAACATACATCACGTTAATCATTTCGATGTAACCTACTGTACCTGAACATATAGGTGAGTATAAAGCAGAAGCGAGTTTACAATACTATATGACCAATGATTGAACAGAAAAAATATGTATTTTGTATTTCTTATTATTATGGCACTCCACAAAATTATCTTATATTTTTTAGTTTTAGACAAAAATACTATAACAGGATTCGAGTGAGAATCTAACTAATATGCGTCATATGTTTGTTGCACTTTCATGCAAGAACTACTGAACAAATTTAGATTAAACTTTCCAATATTATAGTATATAGATCAGAATAAAACGTAGGCTACAAACTATGTAGATTTTGTAAAACTTGGGTAAAACATAACAATAAGCCGGCGAAGCCTTGCGTAGATTACTATTGTATCTTATACAATATTTAAACATTAAATACATGCAAGTAAGCACTTTAAATGAATATAAACCGTACTGACAGTCGTCATATCTTGGAGTTTTGTCTTTAAGCCTCGGATTTTCTAAATCCTCTTGTGCCATATACTTGTGTGATGGGGATTTGTGTATCGGTTTCAATTTATGAAAATGCGAGACTTGCTTCGAGATGTATGTATGTGTATTTACTTTGTGTATATATATATATATATATATATTACGAGCATTATCTGTTCGTTTGTTATGCCCCTTCTTTTTTTATTTTTGTAATAGCTTCCTGAGGCATCAACTGCATGTGGGATCCATAGCGTCCATATAGTGGTAAAGCATAGGGTATCTCGTGCTAAGCCAAATCCATTCTCCACTATCCACAAAATTTTGGAGACATTGCCTTTCAAGTGGTAGCCTAGCTGAGTAGTAAGTGAAAGCGCTACGGACACTGCATACACCCCGTAAGTCAGGTATACGATTTGCCTCGTATACTTCTCCGAATTCTGCATACCTCCGGTCGTCCTCTTATTAATAAAACATTGCTTAAGCTGATGTTTTCTTAAATAAAATAGTTTTATCTAGTTTTTTTAAAAAACTGACACACACAGTACACAGTAGGGCAGAGGGAAACTAATGGTAAGACACTCCCCCACTTAATTAAATTATGTATGTCTTAAACTATTGTAATTTAATTCGGTAGTATTATAAAAGTAGTAAAAATTATAACAATAGAGCAGACCCATTAAATAAAGAAAACCCTACTCAATAAGTAATGTAGTACAAAAGTCTATCACGAGAATCATCAAAGGACGAGGTTCGATTGGAATGGTGATGGAGATGGCAGATCGATTGGGGCTATTTCATACATTATTTAGCGGTAATATTATAGTTGAGGTTAGTTGCATGTCAAGTTATAAGCTTAAAGCGTATTTGATACAAAAATATTTTTAGTCAAACTATCATAAAATC
This sequence comes from Heliconius burneyi, assembly GCA_018247715.1. Classification (NCBI taxonomy): domain Eukaryota; kingdom Metazoa; phylum Arthropoda; class Insecta; order Lepidoptera; family Nymphalidae; genus Heliconius; species Heliconius burneyi. The sequence continues at coordinate 17,422 of DWGR01000218.1, forward strand.
TTAATAAATTAACATACTTAACTAGTATATTAATATATATGCAATAACATAATAGTACAAAGCATCTGGGAAAGTTCAACTGCGGCATTGTATCTAGATTGATAACAAAGTCGTTTCATCATGCCATACTTTCATCTGTCTTCACCTCAAAAGCTAGCAACGCATCTGTAGCTCATCTGGTGTTACTAGGAGTCTTGGGTGGCGGTGATTTCTTACCATTAGGTGTTTGCTATGGTCGTTTGTCTTATCTTTTCAATAAATAACTTTGATTATTTATCTATTACTATATCAAGAGTAAAATTAAACTGCCTAAAATCAGTCTTCATCTCTTGGATTTATTCTTTAAGTAATACCACTAAGTACGTTCTTTGCATAAATTACAAGAGCTGTAACTATATGTATGTAATAAATTTAAATGGTGCAGGAACTAGCAGATTAGCCCTGCAAGGAAATAAGTGGCTTTGAGATTTTTGTTTTATCGCTTCATCTTATAAATTAAGCCCATAATAAAGGAACATAAAGCATATTTACCCGCCTTTTAACTCTGAACGTATAGAACTGTGCATAGATAGACGAATAATTTTCTTGGCAAAAGCATAACTGCTTATAATCCAGTTGGAATACAATCAAAAAAGTAGCTCCACTGTAGCCATAATATTTTATTTTTGGTAATTTCTTTTTTTTCGTCACGCTGTATCAAGATAAAGTATTAAGATACTCCGCTTGGCGCATTTGAGACCCATGTTGTCTTGCGTGGTGGAGCTAAACGCTAAGCTTTATATATTGGCCAGAGTTGGGAAATTTTAATATTATTATTTTTTTTTTATGGAAAAAGCATGGCAAACGAGCGTACGGGTCACCTGATAGTAAGTGATCGCCACCGCCCACGACACCGCGTAACACCAGAGGAGCTACTGGTGCGTTGCCAGCTTCTGAGGTGGTTGGGCGCCGGAGCCCGGCATTACCTAATGCGAAACGCAGTGGCATAAAGCCACTACTTCACTAGTTTATTTCTCCTCATTGGGAACCCATAACCATTACAGCCAGGTACTGTCCATTTGCACCACAAAACAACACAAATGAACGACATAGTTTTAAATAAAAACATAAGTATACTTTAGCAATTTGATTTAAAATTAAATCTAAAGAGTGATAATATTGACATTTGAAGTCATTGTCAATACAGATCCCTGCTTATAAAATATTCGTCGATCTTGAACAGGCATTGTTACAAAATCTGAAGCCGACGCCGTTAGGTCTTTTAAAGCTTAAGAAAGTTACGCTATTGCGACATCTTCATGAATAAATTATTTTAACTTGCTCTAATTTCTAAAGGTAATACTTGAATGTTGGCTTAAATAGGAATTTAGTTTAAATTTCTTATTTTTAGGGTTCCGTACCTCTAAATGTAAAAACGGAACCCTTGTAGGATCACTTTGCTGTGCGTCTGTCTGTCAAGACTATTTATCTCGAGATCTCACGGAGGTATCAAGCGTACATTAATATTATATATTTAGATATATGGTCCCTTGAAGTACAAAAAAAATAAGAATCATCGATTTAGGCATATAAAATATGTGCATGTGCCCACAAGCTTACTGTACTGTAAAAATAATTAATAAATAAAAACTGTATTGATAATCATTTACTTAACCAAATACCGCTTCGTTCAAGCGGTTTTATGTTCCCTAAAAAAAAAATCCGCCCACAATTTTCAATAATACAATATTTATAATCGAGGTCAAACTTTCCATTAAGAGTTCAACCGGCCAACAATAAGGCGCAATGAAAATAAAAAATAAGCGCCAGCCTTGTTTCTTCGTAATAAAAGTTAGCACGCATCCTAAACGCCTTATACATTTTAATGCCACTTTTTTGGGATGGGCCGCCGTGACAGAACACCTATACGTGGCACTTGTGAGTCCGAGTACAGTAAAAACGTAATTTTCAGTTTCTATTTTATTACTGTGAGGGTATTTTTTTTATTTGGAGTGCTAATTTTGGGTTTCTATCATTGGGAGTATAAATTGCTTCTATTAGGTACTTATGGATTGGCAGACAAAAGACATTTTTATACGGCTAGTGTTAAGATACACCAGTCTCCATTTTCCGCCAAATTTTGAAGGAATTCCGTGTTAACTGGCAGAACTTAGCACCGAGCTTTGCCTCAACACCAGAGTAAAGAAAATGGAAAAATATTTCATTACTTCGACTGGGAATCGAACCACAATTTACCGCGTTCACAGTCACATTTTGTGCCTCTACGCCACAACTAGCCTCACGTCTTCAGTTGAAAACAAAATTAGGTAGGGAGTGTTGAGAAGGAATAAGGAAGGTTTTTGTTGAAATTGCAGGGAACGGGATTTACTATTGAAATAGGAAATCCCGTTTACCCACCATGTAGCTAGTGACTTCTTCTCACATACCCCCTAGCGTACGTGGGGCGACGGATACAGAGCTGTGTGCTTCTTTGGCCGTTGGTTTCTGACGGTGTGCATTAAAATGCACACAGCATTGGGGAGGAGCTATTGTGGCTCCTGTGGTGTGCGCCCATCTGCTGATGTTGGGCTGATATTAGGGGAAATCGGGGAAGTGAGGGATGAGCTTGTGCTGAAGGGGCGGTCCACCCAGCCAGGTGAGATCCTTGGTGACCCAAGGAAGGCCCAACTTAGGCAACCAGCGACCACGACAGCAGCTCAGGACTCGGGAGATGTGAGATAGTTTCGGCTTGAGGCCGGCGGCGTTCCAAATAGCATCCACAGCTCAGCCATTGGATAACAGTTTAGTAAGGCCTTCTAATGCGGCCTTGACAGGGTCCCGACCTCTCAAGGCAAGAAGAACCTCCTTAAGGGTGTCGAATACCTTGTCAATGGCCGCCTAGGTATTCTTGTCGGTCCCTGGTGTATGGGTGGCGGCAGGCGCAGCCTCTGCGGTGACGGCTGCGATTGTGGCCGCGAGGGAGGCGAGTGATTCTTGCGCCACCGGAGTGGCGGAAGAGGGTTCTTGTTGACGACGAGTCTTCTTCCCTTGTCCTCTCTTCTTAATTCTGGTTCCCCTCTCGGTCGGAGGGTTAGCCGGGGCCATCAATGAGGAGGACTGGGCCTCGGCGGTGACCGTGTTAACCGCGACTGGTGCGGTTACCGAGGCGGTCCTGGCAGGCTTGAAGAGAGCGACGGTGCGAGAGCGTGATGCATAGTGCGCGGTGACAATGTTGTGTCCAATGTTGTATCCAGGCTCGGCGGCGCTGAAGGGGAACGTCTACAGCGCTGCGGTGACTCAGTTTCGATGGGCGCCCTATGTGGTTCGGCGGGCGAAGCGCCGGTTGCGCGCGTTTTATCGCGCGCAGACGGTGTCCGCATGGTCGCTTTCTCATGGGTCGGTCCAGTAGGGGCAGCGTGGTCAGCAGCTGCGGCAGAGCCGGCGGCGGTGGCAGCGGCGGCACGGGAGGGAACGGCGGCAACGCGCACGGCGGGCGCGGCTGGCGAGGTTGCATCATGGGTGGTGGTGGCGCGAGCAGACGCGCCTGCTTCGCGCTCGACACGAGCAGCGACGCGAGCGTCGGCGGTTTCTCTTCGCTTCTTCTCCTTCTTGGCCTTGTCTTCATCAGAGCTTCGGGAACTTGGACGCGTGGGCGAGTGCGAGGGCGATCGCGACTTGCGAGCACCACGGCGTCCTCTCATCGTGCTGTCTTCTTATAGGTCATCCGCTTCGGCAGTCATCGGTCCTTGTCGGGACTGAGGTCCGGGGGGGCGACGAAGTACTTGCCGACGGTGATGTACGAAGGTACACGACCGGCGGCGAAGTGTTCGAAACGGTTTCAGTACGAAAAGGTTGAAAGATCCTGGTGTTGAAGATTTGACTCAAGCCAAGTGGTCACTCAGAGAGCTTCCAGTAGCGGAAGGACGAATCCCTCCCACCATGTATCCGTTTTATCCACCATGTAAATCCAACTGCGATTGACGACTAGTTTTACATAATAAATAGATTTATTATAGGATTTATGAGCCACTAAATTAAACTCCTGATTTAAACTATGACCAAACCACCTGAAACTCACCTAAAATTCTCAAAACAAACACCGTTATCAGTCTGGAAACGCAATAAATAAAGACGAGCACACATTTATAACAAGTATCAAGCAATTCCTGTGGAGTGAAGGCGTGCAAATGTTTCGAAGGCAATATATCTCGCCGCGGAAGCTGACGGCATGAATCATAGGGTTCGAGGGCACTTGGCAAGTAGGTTAAGAGAGATGAATACCACGAGACACGAGTGGTGGGAGTTCATTTCTAGCGGGTCTATTATTGGATCTACATACAAGGTTTAGCTGATGGTAATCATTTTAAGGTGGAATATGTAGAAGGTGTATCTTAGTAGAATATAGCAAGTGAATGTTTTACTGCAGGTTAGCTTGTATAGGTTTTTGTATGTATAGAATTGATATTTTTTATTAAGAATTTATTAATGTTATCATGTAATTTATTTTTTAATTGTTACTTCTGGTTGTTTAGTTTAAACTGTGCCACATTGTAAAAAAAAAATATAACATACTGTTTTGTTGGTTTCGTGCTCATGTTAACGTGGTGTTGGTCAAAAGAAAAATAATCTTTAAAATAATATTGTAATAAACAAGAAACTTAGTTGCACTAGTCGTCGCAGAATTCTTTGCTTGGACTTTAAAGAGTAAAATAGAAAAAACTACTTTTTACCCGTTCCCCTAGGAACTTCAAAAATCCTGTCTCCGTAACCTTCTATTCTCCCTAGCCTACAAATACAAAATTTTAGCTTTCTAAGTACAGTAGTTTCGTCTGTGCGTTATCTATCAGTCTTACTAACGGAAGAGTTTCAGATTCTCTTAAAACTCTTCCGTTAGTAAGACTGATTACAAATAATTACAAATAAAGAAACGAACTCATATTACATTTTTCTTCTAAACTATTCAAAATTGAGCTTAAAGCTAAGATTTTATCACAAAATAAAAGAGGAAGCCTAAAGCTATTTATTTACTACTTCATAGCAATTTACTTTGAATCGCGAGTGGAGAGGAGTGAGTTCAAAGGATGGATCGGTGCAGGTCGTGATTGCGACGCGCCGTCGACCGGCGATAATGAATCAAATTTGTATCTAACTTCTTTAAATGTTACTGTCATTTTATCCAAATACTTACTTTATCCGGTGGCTTCGTTCGCGTGACCAAATGTATGATCACGACCCTTTGTACACTGTGACAATAAAGTATCCGAACATTTCAATTTAAAAGTCGCGCGTTAAGTATTTTTTTAATATATTTTTTTGTAAGTTGGTAGCACTGTGCTGACCTCTGATACCAATTTTTAGCGCGATCTGGCAGCTAGTTTGTTGACAGCACTCAGTTTAGTAAACACACCTGAGTAGTGCGCGGCGATTTTTATAATGAATCCAATAACTGAACAAAGAGTTTGCATTAAATTTTGTGTTACAAACAAAATTTCGTGAACAGTAACGTTGAAAATGTTGGAAGAGGCTTACGGTGAATCAATTTTATCAAAAACACAAGTTTAAACAAAGCGTTCAAAAACGGCCTTGAAGATTTCCGTCGTTCCGGACGACCTTCAACCTCTTCAACCGATGAAGACATTGAAATTGTGAATAAAACTGTGCTCGAAAATCGTCATACCAGTGTTAGAGAGTTAACACAAGACCTTAACATCTCTCGAGAGTCGGTTCGTTTGATTTTGGTTGACATTTTGCACATGAGAAAGGTCGCTGGCAGACTTGGCGTTAATGCACCATCGCATTGAGCTCATGTCGTGACCGAATTTAAGACCAAAAACTCTATAAATACCATCGATCAACCACCGTACTCACCAGACCTAGCTCTGGCCGAATTTTTCAATTGTCAATTGAAGTCAATTGAAGACATAAAAGAGAATTCAACGCGAGAGCTAAAGAAGACTCCGGAAAGTGCTTATTAAACATGTTTCGAAGATTGGAAGAAGCGTTGGCACATGTGTATTGCATCAATTGGGGCCTATTTTGAAGGCGACAAAATAAATATTGATGAATAAATTAATACTTTTCGTTTTATTTACAATTTCCGAATACCTTATTGTCACAATATAAATGCCTGAGGAAGCTTTGACTGCAGTTATTGTGGGTCAAATTGAAACTTTTAACGTTACATAGTATAATAGCCTCTTACCAGTTGTGTAGTAAGGGCACAAGAGTGCAATTGTAAATACGACAGGTTGACAGGTGGGCTCTATTCCTATTCAAAAAAATAAAATGTTTAATATTTTCTTACCGCACCATAGCGATGCAAAGCATGGCCTTAAGATCCGCCACTCGTAAAGTGGACAACGGAAGTGCCTTAATGGGAACGGAGAGTCTTAACCTGGGAACTGAACTAAAAAAAAAACATATGTTTTGTCACAGGAGCAAATTCCAAATCAACTTTGACTCTACATTACAATAACGTGCCAAGCCTTTGATCTCGCCAACACAGTATTGTTAATTATCCTACACCTGTCGTTTGCATTCACCGTTTTTTTTATTCTCCACAAATAATGAATCAAAGCCTCGAACGATCAAACGTATGTCACGTATTAAATTATTCAAAAGAATATTGTAATATTCGCTAGTGTTCGCTTGTGACAGACGCGGCTCTGTCACTTTTATGGATCAGAGATATATTATAGAGGGAGATATTGTATGTAAAATTTGTATACGTTTATCAAAATCATATGCCTTCATATTGGATGTTTACTGAGATATTTTCGTATTGTATTTTTTTCTCTTTTTAAAAAACTCGTATTCATTAAATAGCATTCTCCCTTGCCAAAAGATCATTTTAGAAATAACATGGGGGTAGAGGTAATGTGTAAATAAATATCCCCATACAGTATAACTAACTATTAAAATAAGTTGCTTGTTAAAATATATAAGAAAGTCGATGTGGCTGGATAAGCACGTGTGGCTTGGTTAGCTTGATTGCTTGAATTTTTTCAGTTCGAGCCTCAATGTTTTTATTATTATTCGTTTTTTTTTGGTAATAAGACAACGCACATCGTTGAGTTCCATCACTTAACAAACAAAAAACAATAAATATCTCGAAAATGGGTGGAGTACATGGAGAACGGCCCCATGTAGCCCCGCTAATTTTCAAAATGTATTAAGACTAAGTCCCCTCTGTCTACCCTGTTGTATACGATAAAATCGTAAATAAATTCTTGGAAAGCAAAGATTACCGTAAAACACTATGCTAATCAAGCAAGCGCAATGTGTACATACTTTTACAAATCCATAATAATGTAATATCTATAATTAATATTTATCATATTAACATTAGTGGTTTAAATAAAATAATGAAAAAATATACAAATTCACAATTTTCGTTACTAAAGAAAATTCGTTTTTTAAAAATAGAAACATATGTGAATATATTGTAATACACAAAGGTAAGCGCGTACACAAATATTCTTATAAGCCACAAAATTCTTAGCGAAAGTGTTTCCTTGAATCATTCCATCAAAGCTTAATATTAATACGTAATTCAGAAGAAAGAAGACATGTTGCCATAAAAGCTAAAAGAGCCTCGGGGGATGAACGAGGTGTCATGTATAAATTTGCAATTCGGCAACCCTCTAAGTACTACAACGCATATTTTATAAACAATTATAAAATACGATGCACGAACGTAGCTCTACTGAATAATGAAAGTGAGTTGAGTTTGGTCGATATTTGTTAATTTCTTTTAGCTTAATGCCGCAGAAAGCGGGGTAGACAGAGAGAACCTGGTCTGGGATTTTTTGCCTAGCTCTGGAAGCATTGCATATTGAGTGGCGGAACTCAACACCGCGAGAGGAGCTGGGAAATAAAAATTATTGTTTCTTACAGTCAAACGCTGTGCTGCTGCATCACGACGGCGTCAATTTTTATACTAATAAATTATTTATTTGATTTTGTATTAACAACGTCAAGAAATTAATCAGTTATATATATTTATCCAAATAAATTCTTTGGTGTTTGATAATTTAAATTTAATTTTTAAATTGTGATGAATGCAATAGGATAGAATATCGTCATATTGCAAACTATCCTAAGGAACAAACAAAGCATATATGTAAAAAGAAATTAATGTTTCAAAAGGTATTAATAAAAAATAATTATGTATAACATCAAAGTTATTTACGCCAGTGTAAAATAAAGGTCAGTGTTATTACTACTAAATTGCTACTATCATAAAGTAAGTTCACTTATTTAAAATAAAATATAAAGCTCTTTTATACAATTGGATCATATTTTTTTAAATATAATATGTATTGTGTATTTATATTCAAATACACAATACATATTATATTTAAAAAAATAAATTTATTAGAACAGAAATCTATTCAAATAAGTAAACAAAAATAATTATGTAGATGAAGCAGGCGAGAGCGGATAACTAGTTATTAATATATTCAATCAAGTAGAAAGAACTGTTCTTGAATTGATTAAACAAATTCAATGCTCAATTCTCATTATAACAACAAATCAAGTATCATTGACATCACAGCGAATGCTTTCTATAATTTAATTGAAAACATTAAGTTAGGTGTCCCCTAAGCGCTCCACGGAATGGCAGTCATAGCGTTGACGGGTAAAAGGTCAAGATCCAAGGTTCCCCAAGTTCTTCCGATGTTTAATAGAACATTATTAAAATATTCACGTAACAATCTAATATTGAGTCGAATTCCAATTTTTAATTAAAACTTTAGCAATGTAGACTAATTTGAAACAATTAATATACTTCACCTCATTTCGGAAAGGATCGCTAAGAAAGTTACTTACATAGTTGTCAGAAGTGGTCTTCTTGAAGTCATTATGAGGATTGAAATCTACATGATAATAATTGTCTTCAAGATTGCGGCGTATGAATTGCTTTAATTAAATTACTTTTATACGCATATGTGAAGTAGTTTATATAGTTGCAGAGGCTACAAGCTCTCATCTTAGATGTTTTTTTATGTCTTCATATTATAAAGACGCGTAATTTGTATACGGGGGGCGTTAAAATATCCAAGTGATATTTTGTCCTTTTACCCACCCGACTGCGTCTTAAAGAGAGTAAGAAAGAGAGTTTTTTGAATATATCTAAGTCAGACAGTAAGTCGAATTCTTTTTGCACTTTCTACATTATAAAAGTTTTTGACATATGTAATGTCGTGAAATTAATAAATAACAAATTGATAAATAATTTCATAAGCAGTTCTAAAATATTAAAATTGCGCCGTTAAATGAAAATTTATCTTACTTTGTATATATTGTTCTTCAAAATAGCCCATCACTTCGAAAATTCTACCTATTCAAGTAATACGACCGCTCCCAGAAACGAATAGAGGAAACTGTGACAAAATATGCTAATTAAATGAATTAGCACCCATGATAAATACGAGAAGCAACACACGTTGATTGAACATTCCTACAAACTTGAGGCGATCGATCACACCCTCGCGCTACGAACTTCGATGTGCGTCAAATAACGTGATGGTAACAATAGTATTCAGGAACTTTGTCCAAATTGTATATGTGGGTTTATTATTTGAAAAACTGTTGTTGAGGTTTTATGTATAGGAGAATAATTGGTATATTTTTTTGTTGTATTTTATGTATTGTTATATTTTTTTGTTATGATATATATGTTGTTGTCGTTGATTATAATGTGTAAATAATTGCTACGTAAAACAGCCTATTTACGTCAGACAGATAAGTGTCTGAAACGAACTGAAATTGTTTATAAATATAATTTTTAAATAAAATTAAATTACATGTAATACTTCTTTAATAATATTTTCAATAGATAAGCTTTTTCAGAATTTTAATTTTTCCACGTAGCTATCAAGTTCATATCAATAGTACTCTTACAATTGTTATTACAAAGTAGAATAGTTCACTTAAGAGCAGTGCCTTAACTCAATCTATTGCGACAGATGAATGATATTGAGTGACATTTGATATATCGCAGCTTTTATATAGAAACTTGAGGCCGTAGTGGTATTGGGGTACAAACGTATGTTTGTAAACGCGATGATTGTGGGTTTGGTTAAAATTAAGTAACGGTATATTTTCATTTTCTCTCTCTGATAACGAGGTAAA
>DWGR01000219.1:0-27527 GCA_018247715.1 Heliconius burneyi
ATGGGATCTTAGACTATAATATAGGATGTGAGAACGTAATGAGGTACAGCAATTAGCTCGAGTCCCTGAGGCAAGAAAATTGTTTCCCAGAACTGGAAAGCAGTCGGACCGGCCCTGCACGTCAAGGTAAAAGGTAAAACCAATTATTTACATTTTCAATGACTCGTAGGTTTTAAATATTAATTAGGATTTTCGTTACAACAATATTGAAATGAATTGTATTCGATCCAGGCTCGAGAAAATTAAATATTTAGTACTTTAATTTCTAAGCTCTCGTAACGATAAAAATTACAATAAATGTTTTTTTATGGAAAAAGACATGGCAAACCAGCGTACGGGTTACCTGTTGATAAGTAATCACCGTCGCCCACGACACCGCTTAACACCAGAGGAGCTACTGGTGAGTTGCGAGCTTTTGCACTACTTCACGCCGGATTCAAATGACGGGGGTGAATGATCCGGTCGAGTCTGACCATGCGTGTTGCCATTGCTGGCGACGTGACTCTCCCACCCGTACTTTAGTCGCCTCTTACGACACCACCAGATTGTGTTTGATTTATTCATGCATTTGTTGTATTGTGGACAAGTTGTAAGTACCTACTTATTTTTTCAAGTAAATTATGTTTTAAGTGTGTAATACAATTACTATAATTCAATAACCATATGTAAGGAAACCCAAGCTAATCCAGTATTACTCTTTAAGCAAAAAACTAATTATCTAGAATCTAGATCATGTATAAAAATTTGAACGTAGCGGGATTTGAATCTACACCTCAAGGAAACCGTCCAAGCACTCAGACCACTAAGCTATACGTTTTCAATTTTGTTTCTTTCCTAAGCATAGAATAATAATTTACACGCTTAGGTTTTATATCAATTATACTTTAATTACAGGACAGTTAATAATTTACCTGACATAATCGGTCCAACAATGGACATTATGCGTGAGACCTTAGAATATGGATTAATTGGAAATTATATGTGTCAGTTCATAACTTTGTTATTCTGTTTTACGTTCAAATGCTATAATTTATTAGGAGTGTTAAATAACTAAAAAAAGAATAATAAGATTTTCTTCAAAATCATCGGAACGAGAATATATGGGAGGTATGTTTATTAGGGACGAATCATACAAAATGAATGTGGAAAGCTGTATGTAGGTCAGCAGCATTGCTATGCTGCTGACCTACATACAGCTTTAAGCATATAATAAGCATAATAAGCATAAGCAGCTGCTTGTTTGGCCTGCACAATGCAGCATTGGTATCGAAGCTGTTATATGACAGCTTAGACCATTAGAAGAAGAAGACTAAAAGAAAGATAAATGCCATGTTGATGTGATCTCTTCATAAAGTATGTGGAGTGGGTTTAGATGACCGCAATCCGCAGATATATACAAAATGGCAGGCAATAGCAAGGACATCAGGGCAAAAATGAAGAAGAACGTGCTAAGGTTGGCATGTTAATGAAAGGCAAAATAGATATATGAAGTAAAAGAAAGTGGTACTAGAGACAGAAATCCTCGGTGAACCTTCGAAAACAAGAAGGTCGCGTAAGCAGAGAAACCATTCTCTCTGACTTCCTTACCAGGGATATACCGTGAAGTATGTAAATATAATTTTAACTACATACTTATGTGTGCAGTTTAAATAAGTCTATTGAATTGAAAAAAATACCCTAACTTTTGTACCAAAACTAATATTCAATAAATACATAATGATACGATATCACTTCCATATTTTCCTATACGACGTACAAGTGTTCCGCCTATCATGAATATGATTTTAATCTCATAAGTACAAGAGGTATATTTACACCACTATCATTGATCCGGTAGCCTTATTATTATTTGAACGAAGCCTGTTTATTTGTGATATGTTTTTTTTATATTATTACAATATACAAGCGGCCTACCAGCGGCTTCGCCCGCTTGAACTACATGATTATTCATTTAATAAACAGAATTGACTGACAGTCAAATGTGTTAATATCAATGACTAATTTAATTTACTGGTTCAGAAACTGCCTTAAATGCTTAATTATTGATATGGGTAAGGACTTATAATATTCTTTGTAAGATAACTGTATATTACAAAAAAATACTCAAATCGAATAATCCAATATCAAAATCGAATCCTAAATAATTAATCGAATATCGAATTGAAAATATTCAATTGAGAACCTCCTCTTTGTTTTGAAAGTCGGTTAACAATACAGATTTATTAGTATAAGTGTAGATGTGGATTGCTTTATATTTGCAGGCAAACTCATCATGGCCCCGAGTTCATTCAAATGCCGATAACTTTTTTAATGAACCGATTTTGATGAAACAAACTTTACATATTAAGTTGCGTTAAAACAAAGCAAATGGTGACAGATTGAAGTAAATCGGTTCAATACTTTCGAAGATTAGCGTGCCCATACATACAGACAGACAGATGATGTCCTCCCAGACGTATCCGTCTACAGCGACACACTGATAATGATAATTAGTTTGACGTTCGTGAGCGCGAATGTGACTTGCAAAACCGAATTTAGTTTTAAAGGTTCCGTCACAGATAGCGCAGTGAAGCTGCCCGCTATCATTATATGTGTGATTATAGGAACTTGGGTCAAGTTCTGTTCCTTTATTATGGCGTTCCGAGCGTGCCAGTTGAGCACATATCACTTCGCCAATGTCACGCTGTATGAAGAACACACGAAGGAGATTGTTCTGGGTCAAGTTTTCGGAAGCTGGCGTTTGGCGTCAAGATGTCCGATGCGAGCGCACTCAAAATTGATAATGCCCGTTTTGACAGCATTTCGCCACTTCGGTCTCTGAGTAAAAAGCAAGACAAGAACAAGCAATATAACAAGCAAGACAAGAAATTGAAAAAAAAATATTTTTGCTTTCTATTATTATTTTTAAGTGTCCCTCTATCCATTTCAGTCAAAAATACTAAATGTACAGACAAAATATTTTTACTGTTTTATTATAAGTATAGATGAAATAATTAAGTATGAAAATCAAATCGAACCAAATGCTGTATTGCATTATGCTACTGCTACAAGGTACTAAAAATTGGTATACATAACAAGCTAATGCACTATTAATAAACCACCATTCGTCTTGGAGCAGTGGCAGCGTATGACTGTAAGCGTGATGGTTATGGGTTACATTCCCACTCGGGAAAGTGAAACTTTCATATCTCTCTAAAATTGGGTGAAATGTGGGAAAGAGAGTGTTTTAACACTAGATTCTCCCTGCCTAGCCTCCTTAGGAAAAGCCGTAAAGCTGTAATAAATCATCATATTCAACCAGGGAAATAAATCAAGCGTTCAAAATTATTTCTTACCTTTAATTAAATTCTCATAAACCTTTCTATTTTCAGTCACGACTATTATTTCCATTGAATTCGATTATGTACTTTATTTAATGTAACTTAGATTTAAATTTTATTGATTTTGTTATATTAACAAATATTGTACTTTATCTAGTTAGGTTTACAGAGATCGTGTGAAAAAGCAGGTGCTTCTATGGTGAATAGTTATTCTCGTAAGTCGATTCTATAATTTAAAATTTGACTTAACTTAACTTCACGATTTATCTCTTGTAGTAGGGGTAGTCAGGGAGAACGGAGCGCTAAACGCTACGGTCTCTACATACCTCTTTCGCCTGCTCCACTGTCATCAACCTTTTCGTAAATGCTCTTCGGGAGGTCCTCATGCTTTTACGTGACCTTCCTCCAGTATCTTTGATACTGTGTTTTCGAAGGTCAACCGAGGCCTCCCCCTAAATTTTATAATTTGTGAATTTCTCATCTTGAGAATGTGCGTTGAGAAGTTCTAGTTTTAAGACACTCCATTCCTTTTTTTACGTAGAATTCTGAATGCAATGCGTGTTGAGTCGCGCTTTGCCTCGGCACCAGAACGAAGAAATTCAAATATTAAATATAACATTTCCTCGAGTGAGAATCGAACCCACAACATGTCGCGTTTGCAATCGCACACTGTGCCCCTGCGCCACGGCCTCGACAATTTCTCATAGTAACTGCATATAAAATAGATTAACCGCTTGGTTACACAGCGTGGTATTTTTATCACAACTAAAGTTTATTTTTAAAATGTTTTTATTCTATGTATCGTTTAAAGAAGCAATAACTTTTAGCAGGATGCGGGTTTTGGTTGTTATTCAGCGGCCATACCAGTCACAACATAAATAATTGTTCAGTTTTTGCTATTAGTAGTAAATGTTTTTTTAAAAGATTTTACTACGTGGGTAAAGGTTGAGTCCACTATTTTTTATTTTCAAAGTATAATTTTAATCTATGATTTGCAACATCGTATGAGTACATATTGGATACCTATATATAAAAATACGAATATTTGCGTAATTTCACTGGCGAAGCCGCGATTGGGAAGTACATTATAAATTCGTATAATAAGCATGGGCATGGGAGCCGGATGATCCGTGCCCACCAGAGTAGTCTGATGCAAGCCCCAGAAACTTTAGTAACACAAAAATAGCCCTGAAATTTGCCCCCAAAAAATATCTCTAGATACGTCCATGATAAGCTAATATAGTTACCAATATTATAAAGAAATTCTACAACAAATACGTAATAAACTTTAAATTAAATAATTGCCTAAACCATAATCCTTCGAATATTTAAAAATCATTTCTAGATTAATCAGTCATAGATTAAAAATAAACCCATCACGCTGTGCTATTCTTACCTCCCCGCTTTGGTAAAATAAATTGCGGCGTTGAGTTCCACCACTCCACTCGCAATGTCTCGAATTCACTCGGACAGCGTACAGCAACATAAGATCCTTAAAAAATATTCACAAGCTTCGATATCACAGCAATGTCAATGGTCACAGTTACTTCAGTGCTTTGGCCTTTAGATTCAATATAAATTAAAAGTTCTTATTAGCAATTACGGAAATGCGATCGAATCACTTAAGATCTTTAAAGTTTACTTCGGCTAATGTACTTTTTGAAACTTTTAACCTTTTTACTGAATCGTTAAACTAAAATAAGAAACTAATATAAAATATTTATGAATTTAAAGGCCGTCGTGGCGCAGCGGCACAAGGTGTGACTAAAACGCTGACTGTAACGAGACGGTGGGTTCGATCCTATTTCTTCGCTCTGCTGTCGAGGCAAAGCGCGGCGTTGAGTTCTGCCACCTAACACACAATGCCTTCAGAATTCGGCAGAAAATGGGGAACGGAGTGTCTTAACACTAGGTTCCCAATCTAACATTCCGTGTGTGATAAAGCGTGAAGCTGATTAATTTAAATGATACGACACTGGCAAGGTGAAATCAAAAAAAAATAATATTTATAGGTAAGCAGTATAAAATCCCACCAACGCCATCGACTCCCAAAATTTTTCACTATACTATATGAGAAAAACACTTCTTTTCAATACTTAAAACAAATAATTATTTAAACGAAAAAATAAATACTATTGCTTATAAATTACAATATAAAAAAATAAATAAAAACAAAAAAAAAAAACAAAATAATCTAGAAAAACAACATTGGATATTTAGTTAGCATAAATCGCACCATTTCGTAAGACCAGTGTGGCTATTAATTAAATCTCTTGATAGAATGAGGTCACAATATTTGGTCTCGGATTCGCATCACTTGCTGTTATTTGAATATTTAAGATCGCACAATCTCTTTTCATCTGTAAATGTAAGGAATAAACTAAAATATATATTTAATTTGGCGCCATCTTAGCTTAATAGAAATACACACATTATTAAAAATGGTCAGGAAATAAAGAATTATGTTGACACTGTCACTGTGTCATCTGCACTGTTAAGTATTGCTAAAATAAAAAAAAATGTAAGCTTCAATTTCTAATAATGATTTACAACATTTATAAAACTCTTGCACTCTGTCCTCTCTGACTATCCCGCAAGGGATAAAGCGTGAAGCTTTGTTGTTAATGTATAAAATTCTTTATATACCCTATATTATTAGGTATTTCTTCGCTCTGGTATCGAGGCCAAGCGCGGCGTTGAGTTTTGCCACTCAACACGCAATGCCTCCAGAATACGGCTATCCTGTGTGCGGGATACAGCGTGAAGCTAATTTAATTTTTTTTTCATTTCATTACTAGGTATACAATCACTAATGCTTACATACGAGTACATATATTCATTATCAATATTTAGGCCAGCCGTGGCTTGTGCCCCACAAGCGTGTGACTGTAACCCACTGGAATTTCATTTCTTAGCTCTGGTGTGAAGACAGAGTTGAGTTCCGCACTATACACGCAATGCCTCCAGAATTTAAAAGTGGAGCGGCGTATCCTAACACAACGCTCCCTCTATCTACCCTGTAACATGATGGATACTGCGTGAACTTAAAAAAAAACTTATATGATGCGCAAAATAGTGTGCCTTATATCTTTAGGTAGTTATATTTTATCTGAACGGTTATTTTTATAGCTAAAATAATAAAAAAATAATGAACCAGATAAAATACAGTACAGCATACCTACTTTTCTTGTTAAGGAAACATTTAAGTTAATCCCCTTTTTTGTACCTCAAAGGTATTGTACCTACAATATTCTAGTGCTATGATTTTAAAATAAGCAAGAGAGGAGAACAGTCACAAGGGTGTGACTGTAACGCGACGGTTGTGGATTCGATCCCCTCTGGAGGAAGTGAAATATTTATTTACGCTTATACGAGTATATCTATTTCTTCGCTCTGGTGTCGAGGCAAAGCGCGGCGTTTAGTTCTGCCAACACGCAATGCCTCCAGAAATCCGAAGAAAGTGGGTAACGGAGTGTCTTAGCACTAGATTCCCTCTGCCTACCCTGCTGTGTGCGGGATGCGGCATAAAGCAGATTTTTTTTAAAAATTATATAAGTCACAACCTGAAAAAAAATTACAACAAAAAATAATATAGTAAAATATTTAAGCAGCTGTTAGTATTCTCATTCAGTCACCGACATTCCTTTGGAGCTCGACGCTGAATCCTTTCACATTTTGACATTACACGAAACAAAACAAATTCTTAGAAGCTTGTGAGACAGACAGTAACGCAGAACAGTATTCGAAAAGTTTCAAGGTTCTAGAAATACATGTACGGACTATCGACGTCATAGTTATTTTCAATGACGTAAAACAGGACAAGAATGCTATTTTGCCAATACTTGTAATTTTAGTGTTATGCCATTAAATCTAATTTAACAATTATTTACTATAAGTGTATATAAAGACAGTATAGAAAATAAGAGACGCCGTGGTGCAGAAAAATAGATAGAAAGTGAGCAACGACGAACGTTACACGTAACATTAGATTCGAATCTGCCTTAGGGCCTTAGTAGGGTTGCTGTATGTTCTAAAAGATTAGTGAGAAATAGTTATTTGTTTATCATATTTTCTTGTCAATTTGTAACATTTCTATATCGTCAACAGCCATATATATATACTAAAAATTGAAGGAGCAGGAAGGTAGGGGTACATACTGCGGTATGAACCCATACCTTCCTGCTGCTTCTACCTTTAAAATTATAGTGACCTTATCAAAAACACCATGATTTTGAGAAAAAAGAAATAATATAGATAAATAAATCAATAATTAAGTTAAAAAAAAATTAGTACTGTATCATTTAAAAATTATTTATATATGTTTTGTATCCATGTTTAGTTTAATATTGTCTAGTCAACTTTTCTCATTAGTTACTTACTAGATAAAAAGTAGTACCTAGTAATAAAAAAACCGATAAAGAATTTGGTATAGTATGGTTCTTAAATGGTGCCAGTTGAGCACAATCACTTCGCCAATGTCACGTCGTATGGAGAAAACACGAAGAAGGTTGTACGGTATAGAAGATATAAATAAAGAATTTTAATATACTTAAGACACTTTTTTTTATTTTCAGCTTCACGCTGTATCCCGCACACAGCAGGGTAGGCAGAGGGAATCTAGTGCTAAGACAGTCCGTTCCCCACTTTCTACCGAATTTCTGGAGGCTTACAGTCACGCCTTTGTGCCGCTGCGCCACGCCGGCCTTAAGACAGTTGACATTCAATTTTATGACAGCTATGTATTTAACAAAAGTATGTTATAACTTACGAGTACTTAATAAATAGAGCATAGTTTTGCTGTGATTCATATTAAAATTATACAGACTATTGGAGTGGTTGACGCATACAGTCAATGTTTTTAGAGAATGGTGGCAGTCGAGGTAAAAGGGTTTAAATGACTTTGATATTAGGCCTCAAAGGCCTGATATGAAAGTTAGAAATATTACAATTATTATTATTACTTTTACAAGGCCATTGTGGCGCAGCGGCACAAGGGTGTGACTGGAACGCGACGGTTGTGGGTTCGATCCCCACTCGAGGAAGTGAAATATTTAATTACGTCTATAATTCCATTTCTTCGCTCTGGTGTCGAGGCAAAGCGCGGTGATGAGTTCTGCCACTTAACATGCAATGGCTACACAATTCGGCAGAAAATGGGGGGAAAATGGGGGGGAGGGAAATGTGGATAAGACCAGTAGGTTCCCTCTGCCTACCCTGCTGTGTGCGCTATACAGCGTGAAATTGATTTGATTTTGCTTATATTTATTAGGTTGTGGGTTCGAATCCCACTCGAGGAAATTTCTTATTGAATATTTTCATTTTACTCTCTCCGGCTCTGATTTCGCCACTCAACAAACATAGCTTCCAGAATTGGGTGGAAAATGTAAAAGGGAAATGTCACAATGTTCACATTCCCGCTGTCTACCCTGCCATGTGCAGGATACAGCGTGAAACAAAAAGAAAAAGTTAATTGTATACGAGTTTATATTAGTAAGCAGGAAAAGAACAAGCTTGTCATTTGATATTGTCATAATTAATTGTTTTAAATTATGTAACCAGTACATGTTTAGTGAATCGTAATTCCAATATGATAAAAATAAAATTATTTATATATAAAACACTTAAATATTTAAGAAAAAATAGCTTCACGCTGTATCCCGTACACAGCAGGGTAGGCAGAGGAAAACTCGTGGTGAGACGCTCCGTTCCCCACTTTCTACCGAATTCTGGAGGCATTGCGTGTTGAGTGGCAGAACTCAACGCCGCGCTTTTGCCTCGAACAATATAAAAAATTGTTATATATTATATTGGAGAATCAATTTATATAAATCGCACAGCGCAGATGTAGTTTCGAAATAGTTATACTCCAAAAGGTCACTTTAATGCCGTTCAGACATTTTGTCAGCAATCGTGAACTTAGCTTACTTGTTACTTATTCTTTGTAAATAATGCTAAAAATAGAGATAAGGAGAAAAAAATCACTTGTGAATCTTAGCTAGATTTTGAATTTAATTTTTGCCCGCTTTATATGATTTCGATCAACGTTTATACGATTTACAAATTTTAAAAGAACATTAAAGTTTAGATATAGGCGAACATATCCTTAGAAAAATTGCGGCCCACTAAGGGTACCACTGACATAATTGTAAGTCCACAAATGTACCCAATAAGTTTTGATAGCGCGACAAAATATGACAAAAACGACACATTAAAGCGTATTTTATGATTACGGTTATCTAGAAGTTTTTTTTTGTTCTGAGGCAAATTAGTATCGACAACGATTCGAAAGGTTTTCTGTCTATATTACACTCAGTCAGTAGTATTTGCTCCGTAGCTTTGCCAATCACGTTGTAAAGACAAAACACAGCGTTGGGTTCCGCAATTCAAAATTCTCAAATATGCGGAAGGTAATAAAAAAAGTTACACATAAAATTAAAAATATCCTTCACAATATTTGTACCATTTTAACCTTTATTAAAGACTATCCGAAACATAAATTCTCAGCCTTTGTATTTTCTTTTATTATTTAGTTAATAAATTTAGGTGATATATTTGTTAACTGCTAGTTAAGATAATCGGCATTGGGTTTTTGTATCATGTTACTTGTAAATAAAGAATTTTGAGTAAATAACAAGCGTGTGAACGATGTGTGTGTTCGATTGCCATAACCCGTCTGGTGTCGAAGAGCGGCGGCCGCTCCTAAACTCGTAATATCTCCAGAATTGCGGGTTGTGGAGTGTCTAAAACACTAGACTCTCTGCCTATCTTCATGCTCCATGCGGAATGCAGCATTAAACAAAAAATCTGTGTAATATATAGGTAGTGTTAAGTATGAAAGACGGAAAGCGGAGTGATGACTCTACATAGATTCTAAGTATGAAATACGCGTAAGGACTATAGATTAAACTTTTTTATTTTTTTTTATAATACAAACAATAAGCCTCATGCACCAAACGAACAAAAAATAAAAAAAGTCAACTAGACCACACAGATTATAGATAGCTAAGAGATTATTTATGTTTTTTGCTGGACATTACATTAGTTAATCTCTTATGATCTAGAGCTATAAATACTAGTAATGGCGACGTAAGGCTGGCAATACCGTCGTTTTATTTTTAAATATTTTAAATAAGGATTTAATACTAGGAAGCAATTTAAATACATATAAAGTTTGTCATGATTAAAATCAAATTATTATAGCATTTTCGAGTCATAACAATTATTTTATTGCCGTATAAAACTCAAAATATGGTGGAAGTGGCATCAACGTGCAAATGGTACTCGTAAAATACACCTAATCCTCTTATTTAAAGCCAACTCACAAGAAAACGAAAACTGATTCCTTATTATTTTTATTATTATTTAATATTGAGGCCATACGTATCATAGGGGCACAAAATATGACTATAAACGCATCAGGTTTTTTTAAAAAAGGGCGTACGGGAAAGGGCGTACGGGTCACCTGATGGTAAGTGATGACCGCCTCCCACGCCCCCGTCTAACACTAGAGGAGCTACTGGTGCGTTGCCAGCTTTTGAGGTGGTTGGGCACCTGAGCCCGGCATTACCTAATGCGAAACGCAGTGGCATAAAGTCACTTCACGCTGGTTTTAAATTCCAGGGGTGGTAATGATTCGGTCGAGTCTGCCCATGCGTGTTGCCATTGCTGGCGACTTTTCCACTCGTACTTTGATCGCCTCTTTCGACACCTCCAGTACCAATGTGATCGTATTCAAAGCTGAGAGCAAGCACGGCGAACAACACAAGTTGTGAGCTTAATGCACTCTCGACAATTTCTTCGTTCTGGTGTCGGTGCACAAAATACAAATTTATATTCTGCCACTTTTGAGTGTTCCCAGGTTCCCTCTGCCTATTCTGCTGTGTGCGGGATCCAGAATGAAGCCGATTTTTTTATACATTAAGTAGTTAATTATGAAAATTAATGTATAACACGTGAGACACTTAGAAGAAGTGAAAGATATCTTATGTTTCATCGATATTACTGAAATTGTTTATATTTCTGAATTCTGAATATTAAATCCTTAATCCATATATTTTTTCCAGGTTATTGACATTATCGAGCACAATGTTATCTAAACCATACTAAATTACATTATAAGCTATTACCGTCAGCTTGAATTAATTAGAAAGGATATTAAATTTTATTGGTTATTTGTATTCGACTCTTATACAAATATAAATTTATTATTTTTTAGTATTCAATGGTTATTCACTTATAATACTAATATAATATGTTTTCTAGGTAAATTTGTATTTTGATACAGTTGATTAAAATGTTCTGAACAAAAACTAACGTAATAAATAAATATTAAAGCTTTAAGACTGCAGCAGTCACTGGCCTCTATTAGACTGGTTGAGGGTTCGATACGCGAGGAAATGAAATATTTAATTTATATTTTCATTCCTTCTATCTGCCTCTAAAGTTCAGCTGATAATGGAGAACAAAGTGTCTTGGCACTAAGTGAAGCCCAGCTGTGTGCGGGATAGCGTGAAGCTGTATTTAACAGTTAATTATTAAGATAAAAGATGGTGCCCATTGAGTGACTGGTGGGCAGTAAACTGGTTTGTTTAAATGACACACCCATAGACTTGTCCATTCTGATTCTTGTCAGTAACGATTTACGGTCCTACCCATACAAAGGGACAATTTTGTTAGCTGCTATAAAATATTAAAGTGATTTTTTTTTGCTTAGTTTTATCGTCAAAACTGTTGTTCTATATACTGAATGGCCGTTCTGGCATTCTATATATCTGACATTATGTTGTTGGTTAAGAGAACCTTATAGTATTTACTCGGCTGTGTTGAGTTCTACCACTGCACGCGTAAATCTTAATATTGCGGATCCCAATCCCTCGGAAAGAAAGACGTATCTCTAGTTTTCCTCCGCAAATTTTATATTGTAATTAGAAGTTAATAATTTAAATAATTATAAATAATTTAAATAATTATTAATAATTGTAAATAAATACCTAAGAGAAGTTTAAAAATTCAAATAAAAACGAGTACAAGATCGAAACACCTTTATATCTCTCGAAGTATATACCAAAACTGGTTAAATAAGAGATATCGGTGTAATTAGAGCTTTTCTTTCGTAAGCTGTTGACCTTTAGACAACAGGAAGCGGTGAAATGATCGATCAGTCACGACCTCGCTCTGCGCCTACGCATTTCCTTTAGATATATCCTCCTTGGTGACAGCTGATGAAAAACAAAAATGTGAACCTTTGTATGGACAGCCTCGAACTGGCTGCGACTATTGTCTCTTCCAATTACTAGTATACAATCTCTATTGTGTAGAAAATAATTAAACATATATATAAATAAGGAGGCTGTCGTGGCGCAGCGGCACAGTGTGACTGTAACGCAATGGTTGAGGGTTCGATCCCCGTTCGAGAAAGTGATATATTTATTTACGTTTATATTTCCATTTCTTCGCTCTGGTTTTGAGGCGAAGTGCGGCGTTCTGCCACTCAACGCGCAACGTCGCTAGAATTCGACAGAAAGTTTGGAGCGTAGTGTCTTAACATTAAGTTCCCTCGGCCTACCTCGCTGTGTGCGGGATTCAGCGTAAAGCTGATTTATTTTATTTATAACTAAAGTGAAATATTTAATAAATAAGGATTACTTTATAATTTTTAACATTTTTAAAGTATTACATACTATTACTTACACTTATGGATAGAAAAATTTTATTTAGTAGGACTCGAAGGGACGCGAAATTGGTTTTAGTTATTCAATAAAAAAAAATTAAAATATATATTACTTTAAGATAAAAAATGAACGGAGAGAATCACTATCATATATAATCATTATCTTTAATAATTAACACAAAGGAAGCCTCCTTTTTCTACATACATACATACATCTCTATAAAATTCGTAAAGACGTTCCTTCTGCCTACGCTGCTATGTACGGTATGAAGAAGATTTTTTTTTATAATAATACCCAACTTTAAATAGAGGAAGTAGCTTTTTCCTGAGCCTCAAATTATTAATAACTTTTTTAAAATAACTATTTAAATAGGAAATAAATATATTAGAAGTGATAATCAGAGCGCCATCTGTATATTTATCAAAATGACAGTATGTATGTATTTCCTTAGGTCGCAACAAGTAGCAAAATTTGTCGAGAAAACCTTAACAATCTCGGATAGATGGCGCTACGGTATTCTTACAACTGTTCAACATATCGAATATGTCGAATACACTATTGTGGGTTGAAGGTTTGGGGAAATGAATTGTTTTCCTTTTTGCTGTCTTGAAATGCTGTCTTGAAAATTAGGTGGAAAATGGGAAACGGAGAGTTTTAAAACAAATACCTGGTGTTACCACCAGGTTACCTACCACCCGGTCTACCCTGCTGTATTCGGGATACAGCGTGAATCAAAAAAATACATAGTATTATTTATATTTTACTTTACTTTATTTATTGTTGTATTTATTGAGGCCGTCGTGGTGCAGCTGCACAAGGTTGTGAGTTCGATCCTCGACTCTCTCGATGAACTGAAATATTTATTTACGTTTAAATTTTCGTTTCTTCGTTCTGGTGTCGAAGCAAAGCGCGGCGTTGAGTTCTGCCAAATCAAGAAGCAATGCCTCCAGAATTCAGCAGAAAGTGGAGAACGAAGTGTCTCAACACTAGGTTCCCTCTATCTACTCTGCTGTGTGCGGGATACAGCGTGAAGCTGTTTTTTTATTTATTTTAAATGTAAACACTTTTACAAGTAAAATGTAATAAGTAGTTACATTGTAAATATTTTCCAGCACACTTTTTACGTCGTAACATAATAAGTAGGTAGAAATTAATCTGTAAGAAATTAATAGCAACGTTTTATTGTTTCCGGTTGACATTACTTAACTTGTGTCGGTAATATTTATCGAAAATTTTTCCTTTTTCCAATATTCATAAGGTTGTAAAAATAATGTAAAATGTAATTTTTGTAATCAGCCATTTATATATGTAATCTATTACGAGTATGTATAGTTTAGACTATCTTTATATTTATTATTCTAATATTTATTATAATTATACAAAATCTTACGAATTGTGAGTCGAATGGTTGCGCAGGAGCTAAAGCGTGCGACTGTAACAGCGACAGATTGCAATTTGAATCCAATTGGGGAAAATGATGTAGCAGCGTTCAGTTTCGCTAATCAACAACCTTTACAATTCGTACCCTAATATGAAAAGGGTGTCTTAATACTAGGTTTCCAGGTTCCCTGTGCCTAAAAAAAAAACTAGTTAACTTACAAAATTGAAAGAGGATTTTTACTTTTGTATGCCAACATCACATCGTATAAACATTGAAAGCACTTAAAGTGTTGTATAAAAATAGAAAGTTGAAGTAAACAAAACTTATGATTGCACTTTAGAGTTAGAGCTTTAGTGACGTTTAGCCCTGATATAAAGACAAGGTCGAACAGGGGAGCCTTTATACGTATCGACCTACTTAGATAGGAATGGCGGCGCCGGACTCTCATTAACATGTTGTATCGGTGGTTAATACCGGGTAGAAAATTATACAAATCAAACATATAAGCTTTAGGCGCGCACACTGTAGAGCTTGCAGAGGGAACCTATTATTAAACGAATCGAATTATCTAGACTAAGTGGTAAGAAATACACAGGGACATGGTTACATAGGAAGAAAGCCCTCTCCAGAAGGCGTGTACATGAAGAGAGGTCGATGAAAGTTGGCAAGGCGGAAGAGATAGAGAGGTGATAGAGAGATTAAGGCAGAGTCATAAAAGTCATCTCTAAGATTAATAAAAGTGACATATATGATATCTTATATCATATTTAATAATGTGACTATCCGGTTTATTATCTATTAATTATAAGCCGTTTGCACTTTAGTTTTATGTAAACTTTATAAAGGAAATTATAAAATCCCACTTTTCATCCTTTTCATAAAAATAAATTTCAGTTTTCTACGCCTATGTTAATAGTTTTGTCGGACTGATAATCTTTTCTCTCAGCAGATGACCGAATACCATGTAAATTTTATTCGTTGTTGTTCTTTATTTATGGTGTTCCGAGCGTGCCAGTCCAGCACTAATCACTTCGCCAATGTCACGTTGGATGAAAAACACACAAAGGAGAATGTACAGTACAAAGAGTTTTAACGTGCATTCTCTTTTAGTGGGCCTGTCGACAGAGTTGCTTATAAAAGTATTTAAATATATATTTGATATTAGATAATAATTAAACAGTTTCGAATATTATGTAAAATAATTAGCGTTCTCAATTAGATTTCACTTTTGGTAAGATATAAGTAATTAATTACAACATTAAAATTCCTGTTTCGTTTTTATTTATCGAACTTTCTAGCGTATTTTACTAGTTAGTTACTTAAGTAATATTTTAAATATATTAATAATGTTAAGTGAAAGTAAATTAAGGTGAAAAATAAATCTAATATACGCAAAAAACATGGCAATTCAATTTTTAATGGTGTAATAATTATTTTGAAATAAATTATTCGAGGCCATCGTGGCACAGTGTGTAACTTGATTGTGAGTTTGATTCCCACTTGAGGAAATGAACTACTTAATTTTTTTTTATTTTCTTCGCCCCGGTAACGAGGTAAAGCAAAGCGTTAGGTTCCACTAATACAACGCAATGCCTCGAAAATTTGGCGGAAAGTGGGAAACGGAGTGTCTTAACACTAGGTTCCCTGTTCTGCCCTGCAATATGCGGGATACAGATTAAGGTGGAAAAAACATTGATTTTATGAATAAGTAATATTACGAGTTGGGCTATGGAATTTATCAATGACACTGACAAAATAAAATCATTTGTTTTTTATAAAAAACAGGACTAAAGAACTTTTATTTTATTTAAGTAATATGATAGCAAGTACTTAAAATAAACTGTGAGAGGACAAATTGCGACGTCAAGTTCCGCAACTCAACACGCAGTACCTCGGGAACTCTGCGGAAATGGGAAATTCCGTTTTTCATTCCGTCTCCGTATTTAAATAGAAACAGAGTGTCTTAAGACTTGGTTTCCAAGATCTCCCTGTCTACCCAGCTATATGCGGAATATACCGTGAAGATAATAAAAAAATATATGTGATAGCAAGAAAAACGAATCAAAGAAAAAAGAGATAAGCTTAGGCCATAAATTTACTTTGGTTAGTTGTAAATCAAGTTTATAGTTTTTGTTTTTCTCAGTTCTCTCAATTTTCTCTGATGCTTGGTCGGAAAATATTCGTCTCTTTTATATTATCGCGTTCCGTACATATATATATATATATATATATATATATATATATATATATATATATATATATATATATATATATATATATATATATATATATATATTTATATATACATATTAGTTTAAAGACAAGTCTAATAATAATATTAAAATTTATTTTTGTTCAAGGACCTACAGGCGTTGTGACAGCGATTGGATATAAGCACCGTTATTGTGAATACAATATTTTCATTTATCTAGGCCGATAAAGCGCGGCGTTGAGTTCCTCCATACAATTTTTTAACATCGGGCCATAAGTAGTACCTAAAGAATACTCCATTCTTAACAACTCTTCTTTTGCCTCAACAATTGATTTGTTAGGCAGGCCTCATCTAGGCTTGGAAATAAAACGTGAAGTACAAGAATAAAAGATATTGATACTATCTATACTCCTTTATAAATAAGTAAGTACTGCAAGTCGTTTATTGAATAAATAGAATTAATAAATAATAATATTATAATAATATAATATTAAATTAAATTAGCTTCACGCTGTATTACGCACACAGCAGAGTAGATAGAGTAGTGTTAAAAGACTCCGTTCCCCACTTTCCGCCAAATTCTGGATGCATTGCGTGTCGAGTGGCAGAGCTCAACGCCGCGCTTTGCCTCGAGACCAAAGCGAATATAAATATTTCACTTACTCGAGTGGGGATCGAACCCACAACCGTCGCGTTACACTGACACCCTTGTGCCGCTGCGCCACGACGGCCTCATATAATTATTTATTTATTTAATTAATTAATTATTTAATTTATTATTATACAGTTATTTATTTATTGTCATTGTTGGGAATAGTTAAACACATACTTACGAATGTTATGAGAACTGTAATACCATAACAAAATAGCTTATTCTTAATGTAGCTTTATTTTGTTATAATATTTAAAATAAAATCATAAGCAACTGAGATATGGCTTCTGTCACATTTTTCAACAATGTAATTTTTTTTATGATAAAAGGACAAGGCAAACGAGCGTTCCGCTCACCTGAAGGTAAGTGATCACCGCCGCCCAAGACCCCGTGCAATACCAGAGGAGCTACAGGTGCGTTGCCGGCCTTTAAGGTGGAGGTAGACGCGCTTTTTGAAGGTACCCATATCATATCGACCTGGAAACACTGCCGCGGGCATGCCACAGTTCCGTTGCGCGTGGAAGGAAATTTCTACGAAACCGCACAGTAGTAAATTGCCACGTATCCAGGTGGTGTGGATGATATTTATGTTTGTAACGTACTGTGCGGTTGGAAAATTCCACGGCAGGTAACAGGTCAAACAGTTCTTCAGAACACTTCCCATGATAAATGCGATAGAGAACGCACAGCGAGAAGACGTCTCTACGCAAAGCCAAAGTGTCAAGCCTTTCTTTCACAGCTCATTGGATCCCTAAGTCATATTTCTAAGCAATACACACTTTACTTTTGTAAAAAAAAAGATTTCAATATGCCAAACGACATAGTTCTTTCAAAAGTATTACTTTATGTTATGGAAACTGGGAAACGGAGAGTTTTCACATTAGGTTCCCTCTGCCTAACATATTATTATACTGGAAAAACATGAAGCTGGTAAAAAGTGCAATAAGTATATTACTTAATAAACGTTATAGGTAACTATTTAATATTGATAACAAAATAAGTTTGTTTTGTCTTGAATGGAACACCTAGAAGGTATACCGTTATGGCAACTTCGCTAGAAGTTGGATCATATAAATCCATATGATGCACAAAATATAAAATTTCCTGAAAGGAACACAGTTGGACAAATGGAGTGTCTTAACACTAGGTTCCCCCTGCGTACCCTGTTGTGTGCGGGATACAGCGTGAAACATATATTTTTTTAATGACAAGTTCCGCAACCTCGAGTGGAATCTCCGAATAAGGAAAACAATATTCTATAACACGAGAACTACTTGAGATTTTCTTTCTAATGGAAATCACAATGAAAACTAAGTACGTATTTCTTCTCAGATGTATCTATAGATCTCGACATTTGTTTCTAAACAATGGCATAATGACTACTTGTATGTAGAACAAATGTCGCCGTGTAACGCTAACCTGTAGTAATTAGAAACTTGAGTTCACAATACCACATTGTGACAGGAACAGGGGTTTGTTTAATTGAATTTAATATTTTATAAAAAATATATCTATATATTTCTTTATTATTATCAGCTTCACGCTGTATCCCGCACACAGCAGGGTAGACGGAGGGAACCTTGTGTTAAGGCACTCCGTTCCCAACTTTCTCCCGTATTCTGGAGGTCTTGCGTGTTGAGTGGCAGAATGCAACGCCGCGCTGTAACCCGCACACCGCAGGGTAGGCGGAGGGAACCTAGTGTTAAGATCCTCCGTTCCCAACTTTCTCCCGTATTCTGGAGGCCTTGCGCGTGTAGTGGTAGAATGCAACGCCGCGCTTTGCCTCGACACCAGAGCGAAGAAAATATAAATTTAAATAAATATTTCATCTCCTCAAGTGGAGGTGACCCACAATGAGTAGAGATGTATTATGTATGTAGCTGTTACAATTCTAATTATTGTAAATTTAATATATGTTAACTGTTATTAGGAGTCGTCGTCCAAAGTACGATGTCTGTTTCCTTAGATGTGATTGATTGAAGAGGCCGTCGTAGCACAGCGGCACAAGGGTGTGACTGTAACGCGACTGCTGTGGGCTTAATCCCCACTTTAAATAAAATATTTATTTATATTTTTATAAGAAATGCTGTCTGGTATCAAGGCAAAGAGCAGCGTTGAGTTCCGCCACTCAACATACAATGCCATTTATGAGTTTATTTTTTATTTTTTTGTGTAAATGTTATATTAAAGCAATAAGAAGACAAAATAAAATTTCAGCCTAAGGCAATAAAATTTTCCGTTATTAGTAATTTATCAAAAATATATGCAAATTTGTTTTTCGGTACCAAGCCGCCATTGAGTTATAAATCGGAGTAAGAGACTTCAATAACAAAATTATACATTTTAGGTGAATAAAATGTTTCCAGAACTTCACCATTTTCATGACAAAAAGTAATAGAGCGTCTTTATTTTACAGTCATGCTTCAAAAGTACATTTTCAAATTGATGACGATGAAGTTTCCTCGTCAAGGAAGTTCCCCAAATTTCTTCGTTTTGTTTTATTATTTTTGAACTTAAAACACATGGTAGGCAGAGGGAACCTAGTGTTAGGACACTCCGTTTCCCATGCTGAATTTTGGAGGCATTGCCTTGTGCCAAATTTTGGAGGCATTACCTGTTGAGTGGCAGAATTCATATATTTGTAAAACTATATACATAATTTTACATCTGGTCTTCAGTTACTTTATCGAAAGTTGCTCATTTTATATATTTTTCTTGACTTCCCATTGCTAATTTCCTTCATTTTTTCCACTTTTTAAAACAACTGAATCTGAAGACTGTTTGCTACCAATTATGCTGTGTTCATCTGCGTGACTATTATATTTTTGCACTGAATTTTAGTTATGTCTGAATACACTACATAATATAAATAGTAATTGATTTAAGGAAGATTATCCAACTCAAGATTTAGCTTGCCTTTTTTTACCACCTCATGAAATAAAGAAAAACCCGAACTAGTGGCTGAACCTGTTACCTCTCTGTTTATATTGAGAACCACATATTATTCAATACTGAACTTGGCTCTTCTATCTTATTTTTGTTTTCGATGGTATCATGACGTAGTAAATTAAACTTCGTGTTTTCATGAAATCCGTTATCCACGAAGACCATTACAGGTTTGAATTAATGGAGGTAAGGCGTTGACCTACTTCCTCGATATAGAAGTACTTGAGATATGTAGTATATTTACTCTATAGTATATTTCATCTATTTTCATACATCAACAGTTATATATAAGTGTTTTTTTTAGTAGGGTAGGCAGAAATAGTGAAATTGTGAGCTTAGTGTTAAGACACTACCCCCCCCCCCCCTACTTTCCGCCGAATTTTGGAGACAGTGTGCCGTTCGATTTTCAATCTCATTTCCCCATCCTAACAAGGCAAAGCGAGAGGTTGAATTCCAGGGCTACACAATGCGGGATTTCTCAAAATACTGGACAGAAAGCCTTCCTTCATGCGGGATATAGATCAGGTCCATTCAGAGCCATCATTAAATTATAGGTAATCCACATTTAAGTCCTGGCACGTCCAGTACGATACGAATAAGGGACAAGGATGATAGCTTGCCTTAAACAGAATATAATGACTGACAGATGATGACATCATAATTCTATATATGTAAGTGGTTGGTGAAATGTTATTTCATCCTTTGAATTTTGACTACAACGGAATACGACGGTTATATAAGCAATAATATAACGGTTGTTTATTGAGTGGCGGAACTCGACGCCGCGTGTTTTCTTATTACCAGAGCAAGGATGTGATGATTTTAAATATTTAATTCCCACGATTGTGAATCGAACATACAAACATTACATCACACATTGAACCACTGCACACCGACGCCCTGATGGCCTCTTCTATATTGCTCGGTAAAATAAAACTATAACTTATAGTGATTTAGCATTCCACTAAGAAAGAATGCCTCAAAAATTCGATGAGAAATGATGAACGGAATATCTTAATTCTTTTAAAAATCAGCTTCACGCTGTATCCCGCACACAGCAGGGAAGGCAAATGGAAGCTAGTATTAGGACACTCCGTTCCCCACTTTCTGCCGAATTCTGAAGGCATTGCGTGTTGAGTGGCAGAACTCAACGCCAAGCTTTGCCTCGACACCAGAGCGAAGAAATGGAAATATAAACGGAAAATATAAAATAAATATTTCACTTCCTCGAGTGGGGATCGAACCGACAACCGTCACGTTATAGTCACACTATATGCAGGATACAGCGAAAAGCTAAGAATATATATTTATTTCATGAAAGTTTCTGAAAAAATCTTTTTATGATTGGAACTAATTTAGTTAAAGTTGTTTGAAGTAGAGTAGAGTGTAATTGGCACCGTGCCTCGTTCACCATGTAATGTTAGCTAAGTGCTGAAGGTATTAAACAATTTAGTTTTAATTCAGTGTTTTAATTTTAATTCGATGTTCTAGAATTAATTACATTTTATTAACTTCTAATTTAGTATAGATTTTTTTCTTGCTTTTACTAGAAATTGTTTTTAATTTTTTGTGGTCTTTCTAAGTCGAAGACATTTTATTTTAAATAAAAAAATTAAATCAGCTTCACGCTGCATCCTGCACACAGTAGGGTAGAAGGAACCTAATGTTAAGACACCGACACAGTTGCCCACTTTCTTTGCCTCGAAGTCGTAGCGAAGATTAGTAGAAATATAAATTTAGATAAATATTTAATTTCCTACAACCCCACCCGTCCACCACGACAGCCTCTATTTTAAATAACTAATTGTAAACCTCAGTCAACTGTCAAATACGTTACAACATTATTATTTCATATACGAGTACACTATACATTCCTATATGTAGTATGTAAGGCAGACTGACTATCAACTCTATTGACTCTTTTTTCTTCCTATTTATGGTCATCAACCTTTTAGGACAACATGGTGAGGAATAAATTATTACTTTATTTCTTCGCTCTGATATCACAGAAAAATCATGGCGTTGAGCTCTGTCACTCAACACGCAATGCTTCGAAAATTCGACAAAAAGTGTTGAACGGAGTGCCTTAACAATAGATTCACGCTGCCTACCTTGGTATATACGGGATACAGCGTGAAGTTGAAAAAAAAAGAAATAAAAGTGACGGGACATTAGGTTCTGCCTTAACGCGCAATGCCTCGAAAATTCGAAGAAAAGTGTTGAACGGAGTGCCTTAACAATAGATTCACGCTGCTTACCCCAGTATATCGGGATACAGCGTGAAGCTGAAAAAAATGTTATGAAACAGTAGAAGTAATATGAAGGTAAGGCTAGCAATATAAGAATATTTTGCTCGCAAATTAACATAGAAATATTAAAAAAACCAACTTGGCTACCATAATAGTTCAGTTATTAATATACTTTAATAGCAAATAGCGATCTAGGGCACGGAAACCTATTGTGTGTGCGTTCACAGCCAAGCTATTAAAACGCGAGCCAACGCAAATTATACGATTTCTCATTTGCAGTAGTGTAAGAAAATATGGATGCAAATACTGAATATTAACAACTTTATATAAAAAACAAATCATTTACAGTAGTGGCGCAGGGGAACAAACGTGTATATGGGCTATAAGCGATAACGAGTGGTTGTGGTTTCGATTCCCATTTGCCTCCAGTTCGAAAGTGGGGAGCGGAGCGTCTTAAGACTTGGCTCGCTCTGACTACTCTGCTACATGCGGGATTCAGCGTGAAAATGAAAAAAATAATTGACAATTTATGTATATATATAAAGTCATACTTAACTTGGTAAGAATATTAAAATTACTTTCATTTCATTTCTGTGACATAGTATTCTAAATATTGCAATAATAAATGCGGCGTTATGTTCCACCATTTAACAGATAATGTCTCGCATTCGAACAGGAAATGGGAAATGGGGTCTTAATATCCTAATGTCAGTATCAGTTTTGTCTATGCCATGGTTTAAGTGTAATTTGGAAACATTATGATCATTGTGGCTTAAATCTTTTGTGTCTAATTATATTTGCCAG
The DNA here is from genome assembly GCA_018247715.1 of Heliconius burneyi. Lineage (NCBI taxonomy): Eukaryota > Metazoa > Arthropoda > Insecta > Lepidoptera > Nymphalidae > Heliconius > Heliconius burneyi. The sequence continues at coordinate 23,236 of DWGR01000219.1, forward strand.
TCCTTTTGTGAGCTGCAACGTTCCATTCACCACGTTCACCTCGGGAAAGCGCACTTTTAGGGCATCCCCCCAAGGTGACGCGCGTCAGTGCGTCCTCGCTGGTATGTCAAGTCAACGAATGCATCGTTGGAGACCGCCATCCAACACGCCATGTGCGGAACTGCGGGAAGTGGCGGGCAGAGCTATAAACTCTCTCGGCTATCCCGCTTGGCACACGACGTGAAGCTAAGTAAGTAAGTAATAAACATATTGATAAATTTTAATATTGACAAGTTAAAAAGGTTTCCTTGGAAACGTAAAGGAAATATCGAGCATATATTCTCAGTGTCGGTTATGGAGCCATTAATATGATTTATTCAATATTTTAAGTCCAATGGATGGAGTTCTAAGCAGATTACTTGGGCCGCTTAACGTGATCCTGTACACTTTTTATGTTATTGCCTTTTGACCTATATTTATTTATATCTTTTATTTCTAATGATATTTCGTTGACAGAGTTGAGAATAAGGTTTCGTTTTATTTGTAATATTAAATTTGGAATTTTTTTCCGTTTCACAATTAGGGAACCTAAAGTCGCTCTATTCCCCAACTTCTGTCCATCGTGCTGTGTCTACCAGAAGAGATGAAACAAGTTATCGAACCTACAATCATCGCGTTCTCATTCTGAGATTCGAGTGTGCCTCAATGACTTCCAGATTTTCTTCTAGTAATGGCAATTGCATACTGATATTTATCAGTAATGATCTTACCTTGCGATTAATATTAAAGCTTAAGTCAGATTTTTAAGTTCGTCAATTAATTAAAAATAATAGCTTTAGATAACTTCAAAAATACATAGTAAGTACATATTAAAAAAATAAAAAAAACATTAAAAACTGGCAATTCCAATGTTCTCTCATAAAAATGTGTGATGACAACCGTACAAATTAAAAAAGTCTCAGACGCTTTGAACTTTACTCGACCTCAAATTCCTGAACTTATTTGGCAGCCGTCGAGAAAATACACATACATTGTTGAACCCTCCTTCGTTCTATTACCCTCACGCTATTAGAGGACAAAGAACACTTGTAAAATAAATGGCTTCAACTGTTGGAACCTCAAACAACTTTTAAAATAAATACAAAATGCATAATAGTAAATTCTGTCTAACTATACTTGTAGCTATAGTATAAAATATGGTGAAATTTTAAATACTTTATAGGTAAAACATATTTTGGAGACAGTCGTGGCGCAGGTAAAACCAATTGGTTGTGGGTTCGATTCCCACTCGAGGAGATGAAATATTTGTTTAAATTTACATTTTCATTTCTTCGCTCTGGCTCGAAGCAAAGCGCGGCGTTGAGATCTGCCACTGAACATACAATGCTTCCAGTATACAGCAGAAAGTGGGGAACGGAGTGTCTTAATTCTAGGTTTCCTCTGCCTACCCCGCTGTGTGCGGGATACAGCGTGACTCTGATTTAATTTTTTTTAAATCTTTAAAACATATTTTTATCTGTCTAAATTAAGTATAATGTTAAAATAATTTAAAGATTACTTTAATATATACACTATCGTCTGTCTGCTTCAAAGATCCAGAACGAAGAAATTAAAATATTATTTATTTCATTTAACCAAGTGGGAATCGAATTCATAGGCTGTCGCGCTTACAAACACACATTTGAAAAACGTTAATTAACAAAATACGCTTACTACATTAAAAATACATCGTTTTTACTACCATTTATTCAGTCAGTTAAATGTCTCCGATGCAATGAATGATAGATTGAGATTAATGAGAAAGTGCAAAAATTACGCCCAGCAAATTACACTCAGTTAACCTTATTTCTTGACACCAGTTACTAGCGTTGAGTCTGTTAGTACTTAGTACTATGGAAATATTGTAAAGTTGTTGTGTAAAACGGTAAGTTGTGGGGTTAGTCGTTGCGTATGAGAGGTTGTGGGTTCGATCACCACCCGAAGAAGTGGGAAAGGGGAAATGGTAACGAGAGTTCTACCACCTAGCACATAATGCCTAGAATAATTCGTAATTCTTTTATGGGACAATGTGTACGCTTTTATAATAGGATCCCAGAAAACGGCAGAGAATTTCCTGTATCACGATTCAAAAAAATTGTGAGAAGACGTTTGTGTGTTAAAGGTTATTACAAAATTAATGATTTTATAAATGATAACACGCCTTGGGAATGAAATGCTCGCTCCAGCCTGTTTCAAAGGTATTTTTATTTTAGACTTGAAAAAAAATCCGCTGAGTTTCTTGCGCCGGCTCTTCTCAGGTCTGAGGCATTAACTTTAGTGAACTGGTGGTAGATTGTTTGACGTTCAAAAAATGAAGCATGTAACTTCTTATTTTGAATAAAATTATTTGAATTTGAATTAGAAATAGGCGGAAAGTGGCAAACTTAAGCTAAAGAATTAAAAAATAATAATGAAAAATAAAATAATATAAAGCTTAAGTTTTACAAGTCGCTAGTAAATTTTGTTATAATAAAGTAAAAAAACATGATTTAATATAACACGAATTGGACTTTTGCAATAAGTCATTTTGTTTTGACCAATAACTATTATAAATCGCAAAGTATGAGCTGTAACAGTGATTAATGGTTATTGTTCCATTGTGCTCAAAGGTACATAGTGAGCTTATATAATGACTGTAGTCCGTCTGGGGCTACGCGGGTTTGAAATAGAAATATTGATAAAGAAATTAAAAACTAAAGGTTCAGTTTTTTTTTCGAAGATTAGGTTAATGCTGTTAGCCCTAATTGGCTTTTACAGCGACACCGGTTGGGTAGCAAAGAGGGTCGGTCCCCTGTTCCTGAAGAAATGCAAGCTCTAAGTGGCTGCCTGTGAGGAAGTCGACGACTATAAGGGGTCCCTGCGGGACTCCAACCTTGCGGAACCCTCGGCTTGCGGCCGTCGAGCGGACTGGGATTTCACATATATGTTAATTCATTAAAACAGTTGTATTAAATAACTTTTACGGCAATTAGCAAAATTGTCGAACTAAGTACTTTAAACATAACTTTTTTATTTATGAACCGATTGTAATAAACCCTATAGGTTTTTAGCTGGCCAGAATTTAATAGTGAAAACCGCATCTAAATAGGTTAGGCCCATTCTGAGATTATCGATTACAAACGCTCAGACAAACAGACAAAAATTTTAAAAATTAATGTTTTGGGTTCTATTAAGTTAATAAAGGTTCCCAATAACATTTTTTTTTAAATATCTTCCAAGTACAGACACCGACCCTCTTACGATTTTATTACAAGTATAGATATAGATTTGATATAGGTACCACTATATTTAGACTCAGAAAGACGAAATTAATTCATTTTATTATGGTTATGTTGAGTTTTGATTCAAAGGAATATTTTTATAGCTTTATGCAGCTTATCCTATTATATCGCATCCAGCCGTTACCCGCCACTTCGCGAATATCGTCACCCCATCTAGCTGGAGGACATCCTACATTACGCTTGCCGTGTAGTGTTCTAGAAAGTTTAGTGATAAAAATAAAATACTTGATAAGGTGAAACATGTACAAACAACAAAGTAAATAAAATAAAAGCAAGAAATATTATAAATACAAACTACTATGTTCTTTTAGTGCGCTAATAAAAATGTACGTGATACAAACATCGTCATCTCGAGGAAAAAAGAAAAGTTTTTCGATAATTCGTAATACTGTTAGAGTTGTTATACTTTTTCGTATCATAAGATTTCTGTTAACACTACATAGGTATATGTTACGTATACCTATGTAGGTATAACGTACGTATGTATTATATATGGCGTTGAGTTGCGTCATTCAACACGCAATGCCTCTAAAAAAATCGGAGGAAAGTGGGGAACGAGATGTTAAAACTAGGTTCCCAGGAACCCCCTCTCTATTAACTTACCCTGCTTTGTGCGGGACACAGCGAGAAGCTGAAAAAAAAAATTTTAAACTCATCCTTTCAAAAACTGTAGGCCAGAATGACACTGGGAATAACCAAATGGCAGCTACCATTAACGTATAATGAGAAATGTTATCATTAAAATATTTATGATAAAGTCATTTGATTTAACGATATTCGAACCTACGCTACTCGTGCTACCTTATACCATACAATGTAAGATAATTTTAAATTTAGCCGGATATGTCCAAAACCCTGACATAGTCTCATTCCTGAATTTTGTGTGTGGTAGTTTATTAAGACTAGGAGAAAAGTAGATGAACCATTTTTTTTCAAAAAAACGTCTACGTTTTTATATAATTACACAGTTGATAATAAATTCAATTGTTCCTA
>DWGR01000220.1:0-27493 GCA_018247715.1 Heliconius burneyi
TACCGAAAAGTGCTTATGAGAAGTGCTTTGACGATTGGAAAAACCGTTGGCATAAGTGTATTGTATCTGAGGGGAATTACTTTGAAGGGGACAACATAAATATTGATAAATAAATAAATATTTTTTTCTTAAAAATACAAAGTCACCTTACTTTTTGAACCCACGTCGTATATATATATATATATATATATATATATATATATATATATATATATATTATAATTTTTCATACTGCAATCTGTCGCCAATGTGGGACATTTAACGATAGGAATGTCGATGATTTGGTTAAGCTGTGTAGGCATATCGACTTGAGTCACACTCTACTTACAAAACTTATAATAAAAAACTGCTTTTATTGCAGCATGTCTTGGGGAATCTTCGGCTTGAGTCGGCGTTGGCAATTTAGTTATATGACTATAATTCAAGTATAATATTCCTGTAGTACCCAGACGGAAACTCCGCTTTGCAATGTGGAATGTTGGATCTCTCACCGGAGGATGCAGGCTCCAGTGTGCTTTCCTCCAAAAAAGTCGCTGATGGGGCTTAAACAGCTTAAACAGTGCCTATGGTCCCCAGGCGTCATTCTGGGAGCACTAAGAGGTCTACTTGCTGTACCGTCTACCGAAGTGGTCTTCGTTGGAGGGACTTGAACGTTCACGTCGGTAAGACTACTGTGCCGTATTGACGTGTTCACGGGGATTTTGGTCACGGTCTTCACAATGTAAAAGGAGAAAGTAGTCAAAGAACCTGTATTGCGTCTGATCTAGCCGTCATGAATACGTGCTTCCAAAAGAATCCTCAGCACCTTTTGACTACTTAATTACCAGACGGTGTCATATAAGCAGGGTAACTTACTGTAAGGTAATTCCAGGGGAAAGCATAACATTTCCCCACATTGAACCAACTTTTCATGGACTTAAACGTCACTCCGAAGAAAAAAATAGCCGAGAAACGTTGGTCTCGGACCAAGTGGTGGTTGCTGAATAGACTGATGCAGACCGATTTTCTGGCAGAGGTGAAAATAATCTTTCGACTAAGACCAAGACTGCTCAGGATGCTTGGGAACGAGCTCAGTCAGCAATCATTGCGGCGGTCAGGTCAGTATTTGGCCTTTTTAAGGTGCAAAAGGTGACTTGTAAAAAGAAGGCTACCTTTAAGAAGTGGCAGCAATCCAAGTCTCCTGAAAACAGACTGGAGTACATAGTAGGTAAACGTGCCAGTAACAGAGCTGCAGCCAGAGCCGGCAGTGGGAGTTTGTCGTACGCTCCTCTGTAGTCATGCATCTGTGAAGTCGCGGAGAAGCTACTTCCAGGAGTTGCTAAATACTCACCACCCACCGCCTAAGCTCGGACTGATTGCCCCTATAAGCCTTGACAAAACTCGTAATTGCCTTCGACGCATGAAGTACAGAAAATAGGAGTGACCTGACGACATTCCGACCGAAGCGTGGAAATCGTTGGGTTCTCTTGGTGTGCTCATGCTTACTGAACTTTCAAACCATATCATGAAACATTGGAAAGATGCCACACCAGTGGCGGCTTAGCTTCATTACCCCTATTTACAAGGGAAGGTGCATTGTTCAAGACTGTAGTAGTTATAGAGGCATTAAGCTTATGAGTCATACCATGAAGTTCTTCGAGCGCATGACCGATCTCAGGCTCCTCCGAGAGTGTGCTATCTCTGAGTCTCAATTTGAATTTCAGCCACGATCGGGCACTAAGGACCGTGACCGTTTTGGCCCTCAGAACAATAATGGAGGCATACAGGGAAAAAAGGAGAGTTCTGCATGTGGCCTTTTTAGATCTGCCGAAGGCATAGGACTGTGTGCCTCGCCAATGCATCTGGTGGGCATTGTGATCCATAGTGATCCCTGAGGCCTATTTTGAGATTATCAGAGACATGTACCATATCCGCTTCTGTGGTTAGGACTATTGTTGGCGACACTAAACGCTTCCAGATTATAGTAGGGGTTCACAAGGGCTCGGCTCTTAGTGCGTCCTTATTCAATGTGATGCTCGATACTATCTCGGCTCACATCCAAGACCAGCCTCCATGACTGATGATGTATGCCGATGACATAGCACTCATTAACCGACTGATGGAATGTAAAGTGAACCTGTGGTTGGGAGCCTGTGGAACGGAGAATGGCGGTCTTAAACTAAATGTGTCGAAGATCGAGTACATGGCCTGCGGGGGGCCTGTTGGATGCCGTGATGCATTACACCAATAGTCTAACCACCGAGGATGCTAAAGATCGTGCAAAGTGGAGTAGGTTGAGCAGGAAGGCAGATTCTTGCAAAAGCCGGGATTAATGCCAGGAAAAAGAAAATAAATTCAAGTATAATATTCCTATGAGATTAAAAATTTGTTAACATATTAGAAATTACAAAAAAATAATGATACAATTACAAAAAAATAACAATCGATTTGAATCATAATTTTTTCATAATTCAAGCTTAATGACAAAAGTAAAATCTTACATGTAGAGGTAAATTCGCCACCCACGCTAGAGCTTGCATTGACAAAACCCAACACCTCAGAGATATATTCTCCAATCTGAAAATTATAATAAAATTAAATGATAAACGAATAAAAGGTCATTGCAATTAAATGGAAAAGTCAAGTGTAATTTAAAATATCCACAATACAATATTTAGTGACAAGTACTTTTATATGTCATAAGAGATTGTAGGGGTATTAATATACACAACAATTAATATTATTTAAAACACGCTATGACAGCGTACTAAATTTATTCAATACAAACATAATTGTAAAATTGATGTATATGCGGCCACGCTTCTAAGTCGTGACCGCTAATTACAGTCAGGAATAAAGTGACCACTGCTAAAGAACGTTGTCTTATTTATCCGCATTCATATCAAAAATAAATTATTTTCCACTATTGTTTTGTTGCGTAGAAATAACCAAATTTAATATGCAATAAATGAATTGAAATCTCGTTACACTAGCGTCGTCCTGTCGCCGTACCCCACAAGATCTTTGTAACATTTACATATTTTATTATTATTTAGCTTCACGCTGTATCCCGCAAACAGCAGGGTAGGCAGAGGGAACCTAATGTACCTAAGACACTCCGTTCCCCACTTTCTGCCGAATTTTGGAGGCATTGCGTGTTAAGTGGCAGAACTCAACGATGCGCTTTGCCTCGACACCAGAGCGAAAAAATGGAAATATAAACGTAAATAAATATTTCACTTTCTCGAGTAGGAACGACGGCGACGGTTGTGGGTGGAACCCACAACCGTCGCCGTCGTTCCTCCCACAACCGTGGCATTACAGTCACACCCTTATACCGACGGCCTCTATATTTTAATCAAAACTCTAACTGAATTGATCACTTACATTTAAATTTAATATTATATATATTTGGAAATTCAACTTTAAGATTATTTTGCGGTATCCCCGTGCAAGTCCATCAACCAGTGCGTCTACCATTCGGTACATTTTAAAGTTTTATTACAAATAAAGAAAAATGTCCAGAAGGCCGCGAATAAAATTTGTGCAGTTAACGGACTAATGGGGTATCAATAAGAGCACAAACAGTACATAAAGTAGCATAAACGTGGTTCAAGTGTTTTAAGTCTGGAATCTTTTATGTGAAAGAGATGTTCGCTCCCGACGCCGTGTCGCAGATAAAATACGTGCCATCTTTGAGAAAGTTAAGCAATATCGACATATTAGTAGCTACGACATTGCTGAAAAACTGGATGTTGATCATCAAACGAAAAAACAAAACATCAACAAGAAAAAACTTGATATTTGAGGACATGATCTCACTAAGAGAAATCTAATGCAATGCGTGCATGCGTTTCCATTTGCGATTCCTAAACGTAACGATCCCGAACCATGTCTTTAGCAGTTCATCACGGGAGATAAAAAAATTGTGACTTACAATAAGAATCTGCAAAAAAGATCATGGCCAAAGCATGGACAAGCCCCACAGGACGTGGCAAGGCCCGGCCTGACTCTGAACAAAATGATGCTATATGTATGTGGGATTAGAAAAGAATCGTCCACTATGAGCTTTTGCCACCGGGTAAAACTATCGATTCTGACCTCTACTGTCAGAAACTGATGAGGTTAAAAAAGTTATTGAGAAAAACCAGCCGAAGCTGGTGAATAGGACGTGGTGTTCCACCATGACAACGCCAGACTGCACTCATCTATAGCCACACAACAAAAATTGAGAGAACTTGGCTGGGATGTGTTTATGCATCATCTGTTTAGCCCTGACCTAGCTCCATCAGATTTACTCCTGTTTCGGTCTTTGTAGACCTCTTTAGGAAGCGTAAAGCTAATCTCAAAAGAACACTGTGAACACTGTCACATTGGTTTAATCGAAAATCTCAAACTTTCTACAGGAATGGAATCATGGCACTACCAGTAAGATGGCAACAAGTCATGGATCAAAACAGCACATACATATAATATATAAATAAAAAGTTATACCAAAAAAATATATATTTTCCTTTATATGAACAATACGAAAATACTTTTGCCCAGATCTATTATATATACGACTTACTGAGCGAGCGCGCGCAACAGCGAGATGATGGTGTCGGGCGCGATACGCAGGCGCGGCACGTCTGCGGGCACCGTGAGCACGCCCACCGAACACGCGCCACCCCACGCTGACCCGTTCAGCGTCAGCCATAACGACACCACGTTCTCCATCATTGTGCCGTCCGCCTGCGAGTTAAGTTTTAATTACAGTATGCATTTCGGTTTGTTATTTACACTCAGCGACAAGTAAAAGGAAAATGTCAATTTGAAACATAGTACAAGTTATCCAAAGAAATATATACAGAGTGTTTTTGTCAGCACTATTTTAAATGAAACCATAGTTTTAACTACTTTATGAAAGCCTAATACAATTTGTTTTTTCCAAGTTGTTCCAAAAATTTTTTTTTTCAAACAAAATAAATAATAAAATTATATTTGTAAAATAAAATATCACTTGTTAAGGACGACGCTGGATGCGTCCCATAAACCTATCAAAGGGACACTCTCGCACAGGCCTCATTCCGAAATCGAGTCGTAGATATTGGCGATAAAGCTCAAAGTTGTTTAACCTTTAATAATATTTTTGTAGTAGTAAGTGTCTACATTATTGGTATCTATGAGTAACTGCGTCACACGAAATACAGGTACGTCTAAACTGTTGAAGTATCTTGATTAATTTCTTTAGGTATGGGTTTGAAATGTTAAGCAAATAGGGTACTATTTGCTGTTCGCATAACAGGAGCGCTGACGCTAGAACCCTGTATAATGAATTGATTTGCATGATCATCAAACATACTCGAATACAATCATAGCATGAGAATCTGATATCTTTGCCAGGATGACTAGGATAACAAATGAAAGTATATTTAAATAAAACGTGGGAAATGGAGTGTATTAACACTAGATTCCCTCTGTCCACCTTGCCGTGTGCATTTACAGTTTGAAATGAATTTGACCTTTTTTTTAAATAAAACAAGCTTGTTCTTTTTTATTTTTACGATATTGTTGTTTAAATTTTATATTTGTTCACCTGCTGATGAAACTCCCACGCGAGCTGTCTGAACACGTCGTAGAGCATGCGTGCGAGCGGTGGGTGTCGGCGCGCGTCGTCCTGCGCGGGCGCCGAGGAGGGCGCGGGGCCGGGCGCAGAGGGCGAGGCGGGCGTGGAGGGGTCGAGCGGCGCGGGCGGCGATGCGGAATCGCCGGGGGAAGGGTCAGCCGGGGGGCGGTGCGGGGTCGCGTGCACCGCTAGTGGCAGCGTGGCGGCCGTGGCAGCGAGTACGCGTTGTGCGAACGCTTCCCCAGCGCCCGCCGCGCCGTTCTCTAACCGCGCGTCCACACATGTTGATAAGCTGCAAGATAAAGTACCAAAAGTAAGTGCAAAATAAATATAAAGTTATAAAGCATTTTATAATATCGTTACTTTATCTCATTATATCTATAAACATTCCATACCAGTTACTTCCATCTCCGACGGGCTTTCCTTTAGTTTCTTTTTTGACAGCTTCAAAGAAGTACTGTGCCAACTTTTCCTCTGATTCTGAGTCGTCGGATTCCGCCACTTGTGTCAATTGACATTCCATATCTTCAAAGAAGCCTGTTTGCAATAAAGAAGGATGATTATTAATATTATCTCTTTTTCAAATAAATCAACAAGCGAGAATATATAACATTCTTTATTGCATTCAACATGAAAAAAATACATTAAACAAAAAAAAAGTTAGCCTCGGTGGACTTATCTCTTTTAAGAGATTTCTTCCAGCCAACCTGTGGAAGTGGGTGTAAGAATATGGCGAGAAGACAAGATATGCAATATAAAAATAGTGCGGATGTGAATCTAAATTTATAAAAAAATTATAATAAATTGTAACAATTATTATGAACGCTTTAAATATATACAAACAATTATACACACACACACATGTATATATATAGTGTGTGTGGGTGTGTACTTACATTACACTTATACATAACAGCATACTAATTTAAATATACTTATACACCTTAACAAAGTATTAACCATTTTCCATCCATTTTCTGTCGACTTCTGGGGGCATTATAGGCGTATAGTGTGGCGAAGCTTAACGCCGCGACAAGTGAGTATAAATTATTTTATTAATACTTAAAAATTACATGGACCAGCATGCAATCATCTATCTACCAGTGAAAGCAGCGCGTTACTTTCAAGCGTGCTCGCGAAAGAAGTTTGATATTTTGTACACATTTTTTACATGTTAAGAGTGAGTGCTTACTTGCGGACACGAAAGCAGGCGGTGTATTTATTTTGGGCTTGGTGAAGTTAGCACTCTTTGCCAGCCCGAAACTGTCTGCTAAAACATCTGGAACGACAATAGAAATAAAGAAATTTTGATTTTTGGCATAGGTTTTCACTGATAGGTAGAAATAATAAAAATAATGATACAATAAATAACTGCCTGTTTGCAGTTATGGATACATACATTTATAACAAATGAAATACTGTATAAAAAACGAAACAATATTTGAACCTACTCATGAATGATTCTTATACTATTACTTACGACACCACATCAAATCTATATACGAATACAGCACTTTTTATAAAAACCATCACTAGGATTATGTTTATTAAGCTTTGTACAGAGAATGCCTAAATCATCGATAGTCAACTGACTAAAACTCGACAGCAAGTAATAAAATTTTCAATATTATGTTTTAACAGGTTCCTTACACTTTTTATGTTCCTTGCACCTATTATCACGAATTATTAGAAGCAATCAACACTTTAAAGTATTTTAAAATAGTAGAATTTGTTTTACTTCCTATCAATTTAAAAAATAGTTATTTAGTGTATACTAGAAAATAATTGTTCTATTTCAATTATTATTTTCAATGACAAACGAATTAACGTAACGATAGGTAAAATTCTTCACACATGTAATTATAAACTCAATATAATTATAAACATTACTTTAACTCGTAATTTTAAAACTTTAATAATCAATTGTCTTACAAAATAACAAGCACATATTGGGGGCATGACAGCTTCCGCGTAGCGGTATAGCGTCCGACTATAAGCATGAACTCGTTCAAACTCGAATCCTATTTCATCCTAGGTTCACGCTGCCCGTTGCAGCTTAAACTATAAAATTTAAATTTATTTTATTTCCATTATAAATTACCTGCAACAGTGCTGAGTCGCTTAGGCGGTGTTTTGCAATAGCTGGGCTCGTCGTGCCCCACAGGTACAATGCGGGAGGTGCTCGGCCCCCACTCCTCGTTGGGCGTCGGCGGCAGTTCTCCACACTCGTACTCCACTAGATCCTACATCATAGTATACAAGTTTTATTAACAATGCCCATATGTTAAGGAGAATTAGTAATTATATATATTTATTTATTGCTTAAATTAGTTTAATATAACAAGCGGACACTAGACAACTAGCGATGCCGTTGAACTATCCGAAGCAATCGCATATGATATTTAAAGTATAATATGATTATTTACTATTATATAATAACAATGTTGCTTACCTGCAACAGCGTTGTGATAGCGTGCCGGGGCCACGGCGGCAGCGTGACGGCCAGGCGTGCCAGCCCCATGATGCACGAAGGCTCCAGCAGCGCCGCGCCGCCGCACAGCGCGCACAGACGTCCCACTACCTGTATTTGATTTACTATTATTTATCTAACAAATCCCTTTGTACGATGCCATACACTGCAGAATTGTACAATTGAATATTTTATATATATTTTTTATTTTGTAAATGTGGCAATGTTATTTTACTTATAACCAATAATAGTATATATAAAAAATACAATGTCAATATAGATCATAAATACCTTAGCGCAAAGCAATAAATGATCGGACAGCAATGTAGAGTCCATAGCCAACATGTGCGTAACCAGCGCATGGGTTAACGCCGCGCCTAGCGTCGGGCTCAGTAGCCGCGCGCCCTCCTCCGCACGGAGAGACGGAGACACTCCGGGACGCGAAGTGGAACTCGAGCTGGAACTGCCGCTGCCTCGCTTGGACATCATCGCCATGCGAGCTTTGAGGGTCAGACGGGCACGCTGTAATATTTTATTCAACTGTACTGATGATGTTATCTAGCTTTATAATATAACTGTACATAAATTATTCATATAGATACTTATTACCATATTACAGTAGAATACACAAAAAACTAATGCAGGACTAATAATTATTGGAGGAATAATTAAATCGTATCATGTACAATAATTAGTACCATGGTACATGGTATATGTAGTATCATAGTACATTTGAGAGGGTTTTAATACACATGTTGTGATTTAAAATTCTTTAAGCCTTTTGACTTTAAAAATATATTTAGTTTCCTGACTTCAGTTAAATTAAATACAATGTGTTCAAGTCTAATGTGGATGCTAAATCTTTTAATACTACATGTCATCCTTACAAAACCAAGACGGGTTTGAATATTTATAAATTGAGGGCAGACTATGCTCTGTAATTAAAGAATATTAATATAATAACCTGTTGCTCCTCCAAAGCGACCTGTATGCTGCGGCGCGCCGCCTCCAGGTCGTGCATCTGGTGCATCAACTTCTTGTGCAGCTTGCGGCGGTGCAGCTTACATTCCACGGCGCGCGGCGACGGCGTCGCGCTGTCCGTTGGGCTTGCTCTTGCACGGCCTCCCGTCACCCAGTCCCATCTGATTATGTCATTATTTAAATTCTATCTTTATTTTTTTATCATATAATTTAAATATTTATTTTATCATATTATAAAGAGTAGAATATCTATCAGGGCGGAGGTTACCAAAACAAAAATTTAGTCATAATAAATAGTTCAATACAACACTATAAAATGTAGCCACATATTAGAAAAAAAATTGTGTTCTCTGCTTCTAATTAGTCATAAGATATCCTATAAATATAGTTAAAATCCAGTGCAGCTATTGAAAATAAAAAAAATAAAATCAAATAAAAAACATGCATAAATAATTTCACCACACCTATTGTTAGCCTTCTGCGAGGAGGCGGATGCGGTGGCGGCGGCGTCCAGCACCGACGCGAGCGCGGTGAGCACCGCCGCCAGCAGCGCAGTCTGCGGGTGGGCCCCGCGCAGCAGCTCCAGCGTGCGCGCGCATAGCGCCTGCACCACGCCGCCCTCTCCCGCACCCACCCCGTGCGCGTACATGCTCTTACGGCCCATGTACATCACTGCCACCAAACATCTAAGGGTACGAAAATTTTATTGAATGAAATAGATTTTTTGATTTTGATGAAAAAAAAAGTCCCGCTGAGTTTCTTGCGCCGGTTCTTCTTAGGTCTGAGGCATTAACTTTAGTGAACTGGTGGTAGATTGTTTGTTTGACAAAAAAAGGAAGCTTGTATCTTCTTATTTTGGATAAAATTATTTGAATTTGATGTTCGTTGTAACCTGCATATCGACGATATTCAAAAGACCAAATCCAGGATAAAGCCTGTCCGCTACGCTGAAATATAAATACCTATCAAGCGGGTGCGGCGGCGCGTCGCGCTGCGCGAAGGCGGCGGCGAGCGCGTCGGCCAGCAGAGTACCCCACCAGCGTTCGGCGCCGCAAAGGCGTGCCAGAAGCGCACCCACGCCCGCCGCACCGGCGCCTCCACCCCACGCCAGCGGCAGCACAGAGCGGCACCACTCTGCGCCCACCGATAAGTATTGCTGCAACATGAAGAATTAAGTCGTCTATATTTACTAAATAAATAACTTTTATATGTTCTACGTCATCAAAGGAAAGTTTGTTCGATACATAAAGATATCTACACAAACTAAAACAGACATTCCCGAAACTACTGGAACCTTATTTTATATTGGCCAATCAAAACTGTGGAGACAGGGAGTTGAAAATTATAAGTTTTTTATTTCACAAACATCAATTCTAAAATAGTATTAATATACCACTTACCACGTCACCCATTTGGAAGATGAAATACAACAGCAGGTCGACTACATTATTCGTAATGACACGTAACTTGTCCGTGGAGGCTCTTTCTAGTAGTGCGCTGGACGTGACTGTCCCTTTCTCTATAGCATCTAACATTCTATCATTAGTATCGGGGGCATTTTGCAGCCTTTTCAATATGTTGCTGCAATTGTGTAGTTGCTGCTGCAGCTCTATGCACTCCTGGTAGGCGCCGATTATTTTAGGATCGGAGTCAACAGTTTGACTGAGATATGCCATCATATGCGCAGCGTTCCCGTTGTAAAGATCCAGGAATGGATTTAATAAATCTATAAGCTTGCCAGTTGCTAATCTAAAAATAGTTTTAGTAGTTACATAACAATAATAGATTAATAGGAATTCTATGAATCAATAATAGCCCCTATGTAGAAACGGTCATACAAAAGGGAAGGTTTACGGTAAAATGGAATAAACCATATTCTTTTTCAGCTTCACGTTATATCCGGCACACTTCCTTGTAAATTCCTCTTAAAAAGTTAAATTAAATTTTAAACTTAAGTGTATAGTATATTCTATATATTTAAATTCAGCTTCACGCTGTATCCCGCGCACAGCAGGGTAGGCAGAGGAAACCTAGTGTTACTACTGTTGTAAGCTTAGAAACTCAGTTCCCAACTTTTTGCCGGACTCTAGAGGCGTTGCACGTTGAGTAGCGGAACTCAACGAATGACTTTAAAACCCTTTGACTCAACACCAGAGTTAAGAAATAGAAATATAAATGTAAATAAATATTTCATTTCCTCGAATGGGGTCCGAATCCACAACCAGTCGCGTTTACAGTCACATTTTGTGCTCCTGCGCCACGACAGCCCGCAGGGAATTTTACTACTTTCTCCTGTAAGCCTTCTCTTTCGACATGTCTGTTTATATGTAGGGACCGTCGGTATATTTTACAAATATCTTCTTATTGTATAACATTGATAAAATTTACCACACAAACACTATTTTTTGGATTACAATACATAATAAAAATCGATTACAATAGAAATTAACTATTAATTAGTTTCATTAATTGATTTCCGTACTTTTTTTTTACATGGTATATACAAGTGTCTCAAAAGAAATTTTATATTTATAAATATCATAAAAAAACTAAGTAGTTTATTAGTAAAATGTTTATTTATTTCTAAAATACAGACTTTGGGAATTTATTTTTTAAAAATAATGTCATCCTAATGTTTACCCGCGTTCACGGCACTCATTCAACCTAACGCTAAAATTTCTTATGACGGCTTGGCAAGTACGCTCAGTGATGGCTTACATTTCGTGGCGAATATTTTGTTTTAATTGCGCCAGAGAAGATGGTTTATTGACGTACACTTTAGATTTAAGGAAACCCCACAGTAAAAGGCCATCGGAGTGAAATCAGGACTGCGTGGAGGTCAATTTATGACCCCTCATCTGGAGATTAATTTTCCTGGAAAAATCTCACGAACTCGTGGTAGAGACACATAAGACGTGTGTGACGTCGCTCCATCCCACTAGAACCATGTCCTTTGACCATAGCCAGAAGAATTCTGCAATGTAGGCAACAAAAAAATCACTTTCAAAGCACTTGCACGCTTCCGAATTGAGAGGTCATGATCAACACTAACACACTGATTGACTCGTTCTACGTTTTCTTCTGTCCTCGATAACCTTGGCCGTCCAGATTTTAGTTTATCTAAAGTTGAGGCAGTCTCTTCTTCTTCAAACTTCTTTACCCAATTCCGAATGAGAGGTATGCTTGGCACATCATTTAGGTGACGAAAATCACGAATGTTGCAAAATTCACGCACGCACAACGCGCGGTTCTAAATTCCTAACCTACTATTAACTACTAAATTCCCAAGAGCCAGGCTATCGAATGACATACCCCCCGCGCCCCTCTAATTGCGTTCACGCAGCAAGCTGATCAAATATAAAATTTCTTTTGAGACATCTTGTATTATTACTATTAAAAAAAAACAGTATGTGAAATACTGTTTTCTATACTAACTTCAAAGATATAAACATAACAATAGAAAATTCTAGGTAAATTTCTCACCTAAATCTGCAGGACAGATCTTCATAAAGAGCTTTCAGCGCGTTGATTGAAGCTTGAACATTAGCAATTTCTGCTATTTCACCATAGAACCAACCAAGTGGTATTTTACATTTCATTGCCGACATCCCATAACGACCAATTGTTGTTATCTATTGAAAAAATACATTATCACGAATAAATAATAAGTAGTGTATATCACATTATACTTTATAAATATATATTTTTTATCTCCTGGCATTACTACTTTATGTTCATATTAATTGCGCTTCACTTAGACCATTTTGTATACCACAGGTTTTTCAACTATTTGTATAGTTTGATTGACCAAAGCGCTTAGGCAGTTATCAAAACACGCAGGGTTATATTACGTACTAATCTTCAATTTTCTTCTAAAATATACATATGAAACTAACCTTCATATACCGGCACAGCGGCGGCGGCTGTATGTCGGTGAGCACGAGGTGCTTGGTGGCGATATCGGTGGCGAAAGCGAGCTTCACGCAATCTGTCTCCTCGCCGGCCGTCCAAATATCGATGCACAGTGTCACCAAGTCCGAGCATGATGGGATTACCTGGATAAAAAGAATTTTACTGTCTCATTATTTCCTACATTATGCTATAATTCCGCCTATAACATATTCAGGACATTGCGTATTGATTGGCGGAACTCAATGCCGCGTTTTGTCTTGGCACAGCGAGTAAATAAAAATAATTTAGTGCTTTTAGGAAATACTGCTACAATCCTTCTTAATTCGTGTCCATCATGACTGATGATCGTAGTTGGATGTCGTCTTACGAGCATGAAAGCATTCCTTCCATCTGTTGCGATCCATTGCGCACCTCAATTGAAATTTGTGAGGGAGAATCTCGCTCTTTAGTTGGTCGGTCCATCGCGCTGGGGATCGGCCACGTGATCTCTTGCCTTCAGTATTCCTAACAACGACTAACCGTTCCAAATTTTCCCCATCTTTTCTCATTAAATGGCCAAAATAGCGAAAAAACCGCCACTCAATTATTGAAGAGAGACGCGTCCCTATTTTTAGTTCAGAAAGTATGGACTCATTTGTGCGTTTCGCAGTCCAAGGTATTCGTAATACGCGCCTCCAGCACCACATTTCAAATGCGTTGCTTCTCTCTACTTTTGATGGTCCAAGTCTCACTAAAAATAGGAAACACAAGGGCTCGCACAAGTCGCTCTTTAGTATTCCTGGAAATTACACGATTTTTCCAGATTTTGTGCAGACATGTCATGGCATCCTTGGCCATACCTATGCCTTAATTATTTTTGCCATACCTATGCCTTAATTTCCGGGACACAGCTGCCATCGTTGCATATCTTTGAACCCAAGTATACAAAGTTGTCGACGAAATTTATGCCCTGAAATGTAAGTGCCTCAGACAGAAGGCCGCCGCAATTTACTTTCATTAGGTTGGTCTTGCTTCGGTTGATCTTAAGACCAAGTTTTTCGCTCTCTGTTACTAGCCTTTGCACAAGTTCGTGCATGTCAGAAATTGATGATGCCAATAGTACTGTGTCGTTGGCGTACCTCAAATTATTGATTCTCTTCCCACCAACAGGAAATCGTTTGTTCCATCCGTCTAAAGTTTTGCGAATGATGTGTTCGCTACAGATGTTAAAAAGCATTGGGGATAATATACAACCTTGTCGAAAACCTATCTTGGTATTGAACATCTTGGAATATTCTAATACAATTCTCCTGTTGGCAGTGTACAAGTTTTCAATCAACCGTATGAGATGATGCTACAATAGCCTAAGCATTTTACTTAAGGTAATAGATGCATTTTTAATAAATATAAAACTAAAGCCCTTATGTTCTTAAGGGCATTTATATTATGTTCATAAATATAAAGCACTTCCTTTGATCAAATAAAAATATGAATCATACAAAATGGTTGTAGTTGAAATATTTGTATGGCAAAATATGGTATATATATGGTGTCGCCAAAACATAATTATCAAACTTACAAAGAGCTCAAAACAAATGCATTCATTAAACTGATATTTAATTATCCACGATTAGCATCAACTAAAATAATTTCTGAAAACACAGGAATAATGACAATTCGCCAACTGTACGTTTACAACATCTGTATCTATATACGAAAAATACTTAATAAAACCGTACATAGCAGCAATATATCCTTTAATAAAATACAAGACGTTAGTGGACGTATCTATTCGTGAATCCCGAGCTAGTTTATTAATGTTGCGCAGAACAAGAACAAATTACGGTAAAAAAATGATAACTTTTGAAGGAGCACATTTTTACAATAAAGTACCATCACATATAAAAAATGTGAACTCATTTAACACATTTAAATTTCAATTGAGTAAATACGTTCGCGATAATTATTAAAAATGTGTTAAGTAAGTACAAAATTCACCATTTTGTCACAATAACTAAATCTTTAATTATTGTAAGCTATATTTGTAAATGTAATTGTAACAATTGACAACGACAACCTAACCATTGTATTTCAAAGTATTGTTCTCAAGTAAGTGGCTTAGGTCTTATTGGGAATAAATGTCTAAAAACTATATATTTGTCAAATATTTGCTACAACTAAAACATTACGAAAATATTATTAATGTCCTAAAAACTCCCATAAAAGATGATCAATTTAAAAGCAAATGCTTAATGATTTTCCTTGAACAAACATGTACATACCAAATCAGTGAGTCGCACGAGGTGTCCAAAGTCGAGCACAATGTAGCGCCGAGCGCCCGAGTGCATGCGTTCCACCACCAGCGTGTGCTGCGGCGGCCGCGTCACCAGCGTCGCCCACGGGATGCCGCACTGCTCACCCTCCTGGATCACAAGAAATACCCATTGAAATGTACAGTTTTTAAACTCCTATTTATATTTAGGATTACTTTTTATCTGCGGTTTCGTCCCGTTGTCAAATTAAAACCACTAAGAGTTCCCGAGGTAACTTTTTGCAAGTACAGTGAGTTACATCAAAACTGTTTACGTAATTAATAAGATAAATATTCTCATTTATTCACCTATCTCATTCTTTTATTTCCTTATTCATTCTAACAAACAAATGCTTTACAGATTAAGAGACACTCTTAAATAAGTTAAAGAATACCTTAAAGAATTTCTCATCTGTATATTCTTGTTTGTCTTGAGGATCACACTCCATAAACGAATTCTCTATATCATCCAAAGAGTCCGGATCTTGTGATGATTGTTTCATCTGACCCTCCTTTACTACCGTCCACAGCTTTCATGAAAAATATTTTATGTTACTTTATAAAATATATGTTTGAATAACTAGACATACTTTACAGAGTAATTAAAATAATAATACGAACACAATGTTTGACGAAATACTGTGCTAAATATGATAAAATATGAAATATCTCATGCTAATCATAAACTATCATCATATAAATAAATTTTAAATTAATTCCGTATATTTCCGTTAATTCCTATTATATAGTACGAATTAAAGCCGTACATGTCGTGCGGATCACTTAGTTTTCAATATTAAATACATTTGATTAATTAGCCCAAATTATTAATAAACTAAACACGCGAAGTGACGGAACGCCTGTTCAATAAATAATATTATATATAACTTCAACTAATTATAATTAATACAGAGCAGTACTGTCAAAGAGTCGTACAGCCCTTAAATTATCCGTAGTTGTCTGCGCAGATTCGGTTTTAGTACTATACTTTTTTTATAACCAAGTAATAAAATAAAGAAAAGTACCAAAAAGTTCTAAAAGCCAAACGCAAGATAAATATAAAATTTCTGCCGTGGCTAACTTTACAGTTAGCCGACTCGTCGACCGTACTGTGATTCTATATTTATCAGAGAATTATACGAACCTGGTGTGGATCAGCGGAGTGCGCACTGACAACGGTGGGCGGGTGTCGCGCGGCGGCTGTCTCCAGTTTGGTGCCATCAGACGCGAGGTGGCACGTCACGTGCAGCGGCGTGGCCTCGCCCAGCCCCGCCGCTACCGCCGAGATGCCACTCATACCCCACCACATGTTGCCGCTGCCGCTGCCCGCCTTGCCCGTCTCTGCTAACAAAGTGCCCACTTTACTATATTGTCATACCATACAAATATTTCAATTTTCAATTTCAAATATAAAATAATTTCAAAATAAAAAGTTACATGCTTCATTTTTTGAACGTCAAATAATCTACCACCAGTTCACTAAAGTTAATGTCTCTGACCTGAGAAGAACCGACGCAAGAAACTCAAGTGGGACTTTTTTTTTATGAGTCAATTTTATATAATGTGAGTATATTTAATTATTTGTGACAATAATACCTTTGAAACAGACTGGAGCGAGCATTTCGTTCCCAAGGCATGTTATCATTTATAAAATCATTAATTTGATAATAACCTTTAACACACAAAAAGAGACTTGACAATTTTTTTGAATCGTGATATAGGAAATTCTGTCGTTTTCTGGGATCCTATTGTATAAGCATACACATTGTCTCATAAAAGAATTACGGATTTGATGCAATCGAGTCACAGGTGCATAATGTTTTTCTTAACATACATAACATTTTCAGAAATATATTGAGATGCAACTGTCAATATATTGATTGCTTTAAACTTTTGCCTTAAGGAGTTTAAATTGCGCGAATAGCTCGCTTCTGGAAAACAAATATTGTTTGAATAATGGCTGCATTACCCCAAAGTAAGATCCCATAGGACATATTACTGTGGAAGTAGATGAAGTAAACAACATTAGTTAATGATCTAATTTTTTTGACCGCGAAAGCTGCTGAGCTAAGTCTATTCGCCAATCCATTAATATGGGGCTATCACCATAGATTCCATATTACAGCGGGGGCTGTAATATGGAATCTATGGTGATACCGAGAAATACCGTAGAATCGATGGGATCTACGGGCTTACCATTTAGGAGTAAATCGGCTTTAACGATTTTTGTGTTAGGTGTAAAAATGATGCATTTAGTTTTCTTACTATTCAAGAATAAGTTATTAACACTGAACCAATGTATTACTTTCGAGAGAACATTATTTACGTCGTCATATACGATTTGTCGTCTTTTTATTTTAAAAATCAAAGAAGTGTCATCAGCAAACAATACTATCTCATGGTTCTTTTCAACTAGATTTAGAACTAGATATATATATATATATATATATATATATATATATATATATATATATATATATATATATATATATATATATATATATATATATATATATATATATTAAAAAGAGAAAAGGACCAAGAATAGACCCTTGTGGGACCCCCATACTGATTTCTGAACCAGGAGAACCAGCTAAATAAGATTAAGTGCACGTCCTCTTATGCCGTAGTGGTGTAGCTCCATGACCAATGTTGAGTGCTGTACGCAATCAAAGGCCTTGGACAAATCACAGAACATGCCAAGAGCATCCTGCGATCCCTCCCAAGCCTCATATACGAGTATATTCTTTATAAGACCTATTCAAGCATCTGTAGTTGAACGACCTTTAGTAAAACCATACTGTTTATCGTGCATGAGATTATGTGAATTAAAATACACTAATATTTTATTAGTTTTTCAAAAATCTTACTAAACGAGGATAGTATAGAAATGGGTCGAAAATTATTAGGATCAGATGTACTACCTGATTTAAATATAAGTATGACTTTACTAAATTTCATTAGGTCAGGAAACACGCCATGCTCTATACAATCAATAAATATAATAGCGAGGTGAGGAGCAACAGCGTCTATTATATAACTAATCGGTTTGACAGACATACTCCATAGATCTCACGTTTTCTTGATATCTAGGGACTTAAATGTCTTAATAATATCTCTTGTGTTAACTGATTTAAATTTAAAATCTACATTACATTTGTGTGTGTGTGTGTGGAGGATACAAGTGGATTGGTTGTTGGAACTGGAATATCAGCAAAGAATTTTTCTAATACATATGCAACTACTTGGTCAGAGTTGGTTAAACCACTGTCAATTTTTAATTTAAATTCAAAGTTATAATTCTTAGATTTTCCATATATACTATGTTACAAACAGAATTAGCCGGTTTGACGGGCGTCCGTCTGTTTGCCTGCGCATATAGATATGCCGTAGACTCTTTTAATCTTTGCGCGACATTGATACACGAGGTCGTGACACATCATTCTTAATGGAATTTATTGTTTCCTGAAAGAGTGTTTATGTTAGTGTAGATTTTATTGAGGGCTAGTTGTTGTGGCAGTGGTCTCTATATGCTCTCAAAATAATAGGTATTTTGAGAGCATATGGATTAGAAGCCGGGCGAGTAAAAATTTCAGTGTTTTTAACATATATTTTTGACATATCTATACTGATATTTTAAAGTAGAAGAGTATGTCTATTTGAGCGCTTTATATTTATGGAATTACTGATTCGGATTGAAAAACTCTTTTTGTATTGGATATTGAATTTGTTGACGAAGGTTATAGATTAATTAATGGTTTTTATGTAAGTGTGTCATATACAATTATTAGTTATTTCCATTTGGCTACGGAGGCAAGTCGCAAGTAATTGTTGTAAAGGAGAAAAATTATACAAAATATGAATACAGTCTTCAATACGAGTATAAGTCATCTTTCAAGTTTATTCTGTAATTCTAGTCTTTTAGGGAATTGGGGAGAAATGGGTGCTTTATGCGACCTCTAGATGCATTAGTTAGTCACACACATTATTGAACGATGTGTTACAATATTACTTTGATTTTGTGTGGGTATGGGTTGTTAATCTCTATAAAGCTGTCCTGAGCTCCATCAGCCGGAGACTGGGAAAGTATTTTTGACATCTTCCCTGGGTGACTAACTGTTTTGGAAGTCACCGAATCATCACCAGTCAAATCTACTGTTGAAATGTTATTTTTATAAGTGATGACTGGAGAAACCAGGGGAGGTGTATTCCCAACCAGCTCCTCAAATAGGCTTTGGATTTGAGAGGAATTTTGTTTTAAATTATTATTTTCTAATGTACAGATATGTTTATCAGCCTCATGCAGTTGTAATTTAAGATTATCGGCAAGCCTGAGAGCTTCCTCGTATTCTTTTCTGCACTGCTTAAACCCACTACTTTACCCTTACTATTTTCTGCAGATTCTTGTTCTAATAATTTTGAATATTCTAAATAAATTTGACAAATCATTTTTAAGATTTTTGTTTTTGTCCATAATCTGCAGAAATTCATCCTCATTGTCATCCCTTTCTTTCAGTAGTTGTTCGCACTGCGTCTTATATGACTTTAGTTCCTGGAGCGTCAGCTGGAGCTTATCCTGTGCCTGACGAGCCTTCGTACCACGGGTCTTCATTTTTTTTTATATTATATATGCAATAGTATGCTTACAAGTGATAGTTAGGGCAGTACGAACTTATGCTGTTAGTTTACAAATGTTTATATGTGTTAGAAAGTTAAGGGAATGCAATAAGCAAGAAAGTATGATATTAAAATTTAAAAATTTAGTTCATTACCTGCGCAATGAAAGTTGACGAACAGTACAGCACACACACAAGCACAGCGCAAACAATTTAAAGTCACAAATTTTAATGTACTGAATATGATATTAACAGTACAAATGTCTATATCAAAGACTTGTCAATAAATTACAACAAATTTAACATAAAATTATAAAATTTT
Organism: Heliconius burneyi; assembly: GCA_018247715.1. Classification (NCBI taxonomy): domain Eukaryota; kingdom Metazoa; phylum Arthropoda; class Insecta; order Lepidoptera; family Nymphalidae; genus Heliconius; species Heliconius burneyi. The sequence continues at coordinate 20,179 of DWGR01000220.1, forward strand.
AATTAATTTGAATTTTAAAGACGATTCTATGCTAATGTTGCCACAAAGAAATACATAGGGGAGGGTTCGTACCACAGTGCCAAGCTCGACTACTAGAAACGTTTTGACAGGACACATGACTCCTTGGTAGTGGTGGTATACCTTTGGCAGTGGTGTTGAACAGGTCGCTCAATTGGAAGGGGCGGCCGGGCTCCAGGCGCCACGCCTCCGGCGGCGGCGGGGTCATGCTCCCGCTCATATTCGCCGCCTGGGACTTCGGCCGCACGTTCGCTGCCATCAATATCGTTGCGTGAAAGACAGTCCGAGCGATCCCGGCTAAGTCCCTAACCCTAAGAGATCGAGTCGCCTATACCTGGCCATCTTGATAGTATTCCTCTAGATGGAACATCGCGAGGTCTTAAGTAGGGTGTTGTTACCTATTATTGTTAGTTATCAATACGTTTCTATTATTAGTCGCCAAGCAAGCAATTAAATACAAAGGCATTTGGCAGAATCAAAGATTAATTGAAAACAGTGCCTCATTTGTGCAAGTATAGCATTAGCATATCTATTATACCTGTTAGAGAAGTACCAACGCAAAACATGTAAATGCGGTAAGGCAGGCATAGAGCAGGGTAGTACATACCTGGTGCATCAACGGGCGGCATGTTGAGGAGGTCCTTGAGCTGGAAGTGCTGCAGGTGCGGTGGCAGCGTTAGCGCGGGTGGCACCTGGTCGGGCGTAGACCACACGGCGGGGTGCGAGGCCAGCGTGGGCCCGCGGAACATCTCCGGCATCTCCGCGCCAAATCGGTTGCGCTCGAGCGGCAGTCCGTATAGACCGAACCTGAATATGTACCGAACCATTATATGTATAAATCTCCCACGTCGTAACAATAAATTCGTATAACATCACTACAAAAACAAAAATAACAACAGACTATAAAAACTTACAGGTAATAGATTATGAATACTTCATTTTATATATTCAAAAGGACCAACCTCGCCCGCAACAAGTCATGATATGGGTCGGCCCGCTCGCGGAGGCAGCGCGCCGCGCGCTCCAGCAGCGCCAGCCCCTTACCCACAAGGTCAGGGGCGTAGGCGCGCATGGTGCAGTGCTGCGCCAGCGCCATCAGCCACTTAAGAGCGCCGGGGGACTCGCTCGCGCCCACCAGCGGTATGCACGATATTACACTGCTTACTAATGTTTGCTCAAACGTAGTCTTCCACGGCTTAGGTAACTCCTTCACTCCTCTAAAAGTAAATTTAAAAAAATGTATTTAATAATAAGAATTGTAGTAATAATGTGGATAATTTTCTTTATTGTAGGTTTATTGACTTACTCGCTCGTGATTAACATGATTTTAACACATTTCTTTGCGATGCTTCTATTTGCACATAATATGCAATTCTTAATCAGTGAATCAGTGTATTTTTCTATGATCGATACACACTCTAATTGTTGCGTTTCAACTGGACTTTCAGCATCTTTATCCTTATTTTTGTCGGCCTTCGTAAATCGCATGCGTTGTAACCGAATAGATATAACCCAATTTAGAAGATCTAATGCCAGTTTTCGCTTTTCCGAATCTCCCTTACCAATAGCAATTTGACAAAGTGAATTTAAGAATCCGTCCGATTCTAGCATAGCAATTCTTTGGTGCCTCTCCAGTGGCACTTCTGTGTGAGGACAAGAACGAACTGTAATTGATATTTGATGTAGCCAATCGCAGCCGATAAAACTAGATTTTTTTCCAGAACTCTCACCAGATTTTATGGGTCCTTTGGCCATGTCCTTAGCAGGATCAAACAATGTCTTTATGTGAATTAAGAAAGTTCTACCTCGAGCGCGATAAAGCCGAGGGCTTGTCAATATTAAAGTTCCAGACTGCTGTGTGGCGTCTAAACCGGAAGATAGGAACAGTGGGCCCGCTAATATCTCAGCATTATGCGCCTGTAGGTACTCTTCACTATTGACAGGATTCTCTAAGTTGGACATATCAGCGTCTACAGCTGGAAACCATACTGGCGAGTCAGGTCTTTGACCAAAGGACGCATCTTTTTTATATCCAATGCCGTGTAAATTTTGTTTCAACAAAGTAACTTGTATTATCGGCAATTTTACGGAGCTTGCAGAATGTAATGTAAAACCAAATTCTATATGCGCCAAAGGAAAACTATATGGCAATGTAAGTTCTAGCACATGTTCGTCCCATGTTGATGAAGTATTCTGAAGCCGCCATGATCTATTATTTTGATGGTCAGACCTTGGCCTTTGGGCTGGTGATAGCTCACACCAAAATCCAGGTACTACGGCGCTATAGGGCACGTTTGTGTTCATACCATAGAAGCCAATTAGAGTCATAAGTGATTCTAAGTCATTCTGATCCAGTTGTGGTTTATTGGCTATTATGACTGGCGGGCAAGCCGGCCCGCAAACCTCGTCTCGTGGTGCTTTTTGCAACATGTCAAAATCCAAATTAGCTAACTCATCTTCATTGGCATCGCTTCCAGAATCTTTCTCCCCATTATTAAGCGCATAAAAGTAAATAACACCGTGTCTTGTCGACAGACTTAATCGCTCAACTGACGCACAATACACCACTGATGTGAATTCGCCTTTCGGTACTCTCTTTTCTGTCACCACTTTGAAGTCAGGCAAAGAATATAATCTAAGGGCACCGTCATAGCCGACAGAGGCAAAACAATACTGATCATGTTTATCTGCAGGTAAGAGACACAATTCTACGGGACTTTCACTAAATGCTAGTTCTTTTAATGATACAGGATTATCATCTAGAGTAAATGTAGAAGTCTTATTGTTGATTTTGTAAAGAAGAAAATAAGCTTTTGGATCTGAATCATCATCAGTCTTAACTGTTTGATCGGGGACCTCATCAACGTCCATCTGAGAGTCAGAATCCCATTGTCTCTCTGTTCCTTCATTTTTGACCTTTTCAGGATCGATACTAGATATGACGACCAACAAATGTTCCTTATCATCAGTGGGCAGTAGATGCGTGACCTTGGAGTCCTCTCGCTGGTTCAGTTTAGCAGGGAGGCTCAAGCATTGAACGGCGACACCCTGCGTGGCGGCCTCTTCTGGCGGCGGGTCGCTGTCGAAACCGTCGTTGTTGGCGGCGCCGGCGTTCTGCCCGTCCATCTTGATACCCCCGAACGTCGTCACCTTCACCTTCTCCGTGCCGTCGCCACCTTCGTACCATTTTAGGTCGGATATTTCCAGGGGACCATTTCCAGTGATGTTCAAATATTGGGTGATTGGGTCGCCGTGTACAGCGTCAGTTTGGTCGACTATCTTGGTGCCTACAGATTCTAGGTGCTCACTTTTCCAGCTTTTGAATTGTGAAATTTTACCTACTAAGTCTAGAACGCTGCCCTGACCGGACTCTGGTATTTCAGGGAGGAGCGCAGTCGGCGGAGGTGGCGGTATCACTTTAAAATGTTTATTAAAAAAAATTTTTTTGTGTTCCCAAAACTTGGGTAGGTTGGATTCTTCTTTACTCGAGGAAGCATTTAAATTAATTATATTAGTAATTTGTTCATCTATACATTTTAAGCTATTGGTGAACTGTGATGGAAGCTCAGTGTCCTCGTCTGAGTACTGTAGATATAAGTCATCGTAAGTGGGTCTGGTGACCATATAAACCTTCTTACTGCCACTAGGCTTAGAATTCCCGCTGCTGTCTGACGTGTGGACTACTGTTGTTATGGAACCAGCTAGGGAGCTATGGATATCGTATGTTAGTAAAAATAACATTTTATTTGAAGATGCGAGGTTATTTTTCGCCTCGTTTTGATCGTTCATAGCTTGTATACTTTCTTTACACCTATCTAGATCTCCAGAATCAAATAGGGCTTTACTCAAGTCTTCTTTGATTGGCTCATTGGTCGGCGCAATGTTGGTACGCGTGATCGTAACTGCGCAGATAAGAGAAGGTTTCGGTTTATTAACTTTTTGTTCTTTTTCTGTACTATCTGAACTTTGTGGTTGGGGGAAGACTTCTTGTTGTGATGTCATGCCGACAAATGACATAGCAGTCAATTCAATACTGTAGGTTGCTAAAACAAAACATAAATGTTATCAATGTGTTTTGAGGTAATATATCATATTTAAAGGTCGTAATTATTATGTTGTATTAAGTATATACTGTCATATGTAAAATTGTTAATGTAGTGTGAAATAATAATAGTACAAGTTTTACATAACAATAAAACTTGTATTATTGTGGAGAGACGATGCACAGCATCTGTGAGAGAGCGCTGTGTACTTCCCTTTAAGCAGCCAATGATCTTCACTTCCGGTTGCTGTTTTCGACCAATCAGCGATCTGCAGGAAGTCACGTGGTCTCAGGTGGTAGGGCTCCTGAACTTATAAAAGGTGCAACTACGCTTTTTACCTCATCCCACTTCAAAATAAGAGGGCCGGCACAGTAGCTCTCTCAGCTCAGCACTCAACAAGGAAACCCAACACGGTTGCCCAGAGAGCCCCCACAGCGATGGTCGATGGCGCGGAGAGCAGCGCCACCAATTTAATGGCGCCCGCCAACCCCGCCACGGAGAGAGGCGGCAGACGCACGAAGAGGGCAAAGAGGCAAAAAGCCGGTGAGCCGATCCCTCCACCCACCGCAGCCGCAGAGAACACGGGTACCGCGGCCCCTGAACCCGTAAGGAAATCCACCCACCCGGTCACCACCAAGCAGCCAACGCAGGCCATCGAGATGGCCATAAACACCCTGAAGGAGGTCCTCATTGCCTTGAAGGAGGGACGCGACCCTCTTGAGAGCGTGATCAAAGGAATGACGGATCTTCTTCAACATTCAATAAACTGAGGATCGTTTACTGGAACGCGGCCGGACTTCAACGCCGGCTGCAGCTACTCAGATTCCTGCTGCGCGACAACATGGTGGACGTGGCGCTAATTAATGAAACACACCTCCACCCTTCCACGGCCTCCAATATACCGGGACACTGCGTGCTTCGTCTGGACACACCTGCGGAAAACAGGATGCGCGGACTTCTGGTGCGGCACATTGCTCATCCTGCCCTCTCTCTCATTTGATTCCCTATACTCAACGCCTGTCTCGGCAGGCGTATCTTCCCACCGGGCCCAGGGCCCATCACAATGACCCGGCCGTTGTAACGGCCGGCGGAGAGTACCACGAAAATAGGGCTCACGCCCCTGAAAACGTTTCCCAACGCCCTTCGGGCGTTGGATGGAGAATACTACTTACCTCATCCCAGATCTGCCTGAAGGGAGATTTGAGATGTCAGGGAAGCTCAGGTAGCTAATCCGACGTAAAAATTTAGGCACCAGAGCTCACGACGCGTGCCCGACCGCTGCAAACTTAAACGATTAAACAATCTTAGAGGACAAGTCAAATCCCAATTTGAACAGCTCAGAGGCGAGTCTTGGGATAGTCGATTCGGAGGGCTTTCGCCATCGTCTCAGGCGTACTGGGCGCTGCCTCATCTCATCTCACCCAACAACACTGAAAAGGCGGAATGCCTCACGGATAGTTTAGAGTCACAATGCTCACCGAGCACTCTGGCGTGTGTCCCGGATCACTTATCGAAAGTGGACTCGGTCAGAGAGTGGGCTTCGATGCCCCCGACTGCCGAACCGGTTCGCCCCACCGACGTAGACGAGGTAAAGTCATTTCTGAAGGACATTAACCCCAAAAAGGCCCCAGGGCCTGACAAAATCCCAAACAAAGTGCTAAAGAATCTTCCGACTCAATTTCTTTGTTAGTCCACATTTTCAACGCTCTTCTAGCAGGCTGCTCCTTCCCTACCGAGTGAAAGGAGGCGACAGCCATAGGCATCCGCAAGCCTAGAAAACCCGCCAACCTCCCATCCAGCTACAGTCTCATTAGCAGCTTAGGGAAAATTTACGAGAGAATTATTCTCAGTAGATTAAAAGAAATAGTCGAGGCAAAACAACTGCTCATCAACAAACAGTTCGGTTTTAGATCACACCACTCGTCCATACACAAAGTTCACCGGCTTACGGAACATATCGCGAATATAACGTTCGTAAATCGATCCGCAGCGACACGACTGCTATTTTCTTGGACATAGCCAAAGCCTTCGACAAGGTCTGGCACAATGGCCTGCTCTTCCAGCTCGGTCATATGGCACTGCCAAACTCTCTCGTTAACAACATTCGGGAATACCTGTCGAATCGCACGATCCGATACAGATTAGAAAGGACACTTATCATCCTCTAGACCCGTCCGCGCCGCAAGGCTCCACTCTTTCACCGTTATTATACACGCTTTACACTAGCGACATCCCGCGTCCATATAAAGTCGAACTTGCTATGTATGCCGACGACACCGCCCTTTACACCACGGACCGCTCCGCTTGGATCCTAGCCAAAAGACTGCAACGAGGCGATTGGTTCAGAAAGTAGCGGTTTGAGGTTAATCCGGAGAAAAGCGTAGTCGTCCTCTTTCCCCGTAAGCGTTACGAGACTGTCTCGACTATTTACCTACAAGGCAAACCAATCCCTTGAGAATCCCAAGTCAAATACCTAGGCGTCGTACTAGATTCGAAGCCCCTTCCGGCGGCTCATCGCGTATGTCAGAAACAAAGCTACATACGTCATGAGCAGGCTGTACCCACTCATTTGCAAGCGGAGTAAAATGTCACTTCGGAAAAAGCTGACATTATACAAAACTTGCATCCAACTTGCATCATTATGACATTTGCTTGTGACGTGTTCGCACACACCAAGATATACCTCCTTCAGAGGATGCAAAATAAATTCCTCCGTACGGCATCCGGATGCCCATGGTACGTACGCAACATTGACCTACACAAAGATTTCGAATTAGAGTCGTTATAGGAATACTGTAAGCGTCTAGCCAAGCGCTACTACAAACGTGCAGATTCCCACTTCAACCCACTCATTATCGAAGCGTGTAAGTACGCTCCTCACCCACACCCGCTTCTTTTTTTAATCTGTACGCGGGATGTCGCTAGTGTAAAGCGCGTATAATAACGGTGAGTGAGGTAATTTCCGTAATTTCTGACATCTGACGCATGCGCCGGGAAACGGCACCAGGGTGATTAACCCTATCGCCGTGGGTATCTACCGGCACCCATCGCTATGGGTGCGTCTTTGGGGGGGGCATATAGCCCAATGAGTACATTGCGCCCGCTGTGCAGGAGCACAGAGGGAGGGCAAACCCACCAACCACCCATGGACCCACCAGCATCATGCTATATGGTCCGAAACATGGGAAGTGTCAGCCGACAGAAGTCGGCCGATCCACCTCTTGACTCCCTACAAATTTTTCTGTACCAGTCCC
>DWGR01000221.1:0-27454 GCA_018247715.1 Heliconius burneyi
TATATATTTTTAGCTTCACGCTTTATCCCGCATGTACCAGTGAGGCAGAAGAACCTAGCGTTGAGATCACGCACCGCCTAATTTTTGAGACAACGCTTGTTGCACGCTTGATTCTCGTTTGTTCAGTTGTGTACCTAGAGCAAAGTAATGAGAAAAAATCTCTTCTAGTCTTAAAGTCCACGGAAAGTAAGTCGCGGATGACGTCTTATAGAAAATATAAACACAAAAGCTTAATTAAAACATAAAATATATACCCATAAATAGGTCTCTAAGTAAAAATAAAGATCTTACTGTTATTATAATTAAAAGAGAGTAGTCTCGAGCGAGAAATTAGGTTATTAATGAAATCTACATAATAAAGGCATTTACTCTTATTTGTATGAAAAATTTGTTTTATAGAAGACGCGAATAACCTTGTAAAATATAAACTTTTTAATCATTAAATACAAATATAACTTAAAAACTTATTTTTAAATGTGTAAGAACAAGACACATTCTAAGGCCTTTATAAGCAGCTCTCAAGTCTGAAATCGATCATGAGAAATCGTGTTCATTCATAAATCATATATCCCCCATCCCAATCTCAAGATTGACCTCACACTCGGGGTTGTATTGAAACGATTATAGTAATTCGTGACAGCCAACAAAAGCCAATTTGATTCATTATTAGAACTACTACTGAAAAAAAAACAGATTCACGCTGTATCCCCTACACAGGACGATACGCAGAGGGAACCTAGTGTTAAGACACTCAGTTTCCCACTTTTCGCCAAATTTTGGAGGTATTGCATGTTAATTGTTAAATAAATATTTATTTAAATATAAATTTAAATAAATATTTATTTTCTCGAGTGGGAATCGAATCCACAACCATCGCCTTTTAATCACACCCTCTTGCGCCACGACGGCCTACTACTAGTTTCTAAGAGTAACGCGCTTAACCAAATATATTTATCATTATTCAGTTATTTATTTAAAACTTTATTACACCAACACAGAAACAAAAATTAACTTAAACAATAAACAAAAAAAAAACAAAAGGAGGAATGGTGTAAAGGCAATCTTATCACCCACAGGCCTCATCATTATATGTCTAGCACAGGTAGATACAGGATGTAACGCGCCCGACGGATCAACTGTTGCCTGATATTTTTAACTTTTTGTAATTAATCAAGTTTTTAGTTCTATTATACTATTATTCTTTATACACGCTGCAAAGCTCTTCAGATAATGCAAAGTAGGACAAATTCCCATTTTAAATAGACCGAAGTCAGTCGAGGCCGTCGTGGCGTAGGGCAAACCCTATAACTTAATAATTACGTTTACATTCAGAAGTCGTTTTACATGTGATAAATTTATTTTCTTTTAATCAAGCCTATTTATAAAAAAGAGACAAAATTGTAATAAATTAAGCCGTGGTACACTTTGTCAAAAGTCTATTTCTTATATTGACAACTACTTAATATATAAGATATTGTATCCGCAAACATCGAATAGAGTGCATTCTAAGAGATCAGTACAGCTAATTGTAATGCAAAGAAGTAATAAAAATCTTGAGAAAGAGCAAAATTTATAAGAAAAAAGTTCTCATAATTGTTGAACACGGATCTGACATTTTAGAAACTTTACAGAGCAGATGGAAGCTTTGTAAAATATTAAAATTAGTGGGTTCGAAATATTCAATGCTTAATAAAGATACAATGACCGTTGTAACGGTATAAGTAAGAAGAAGTAATTTTCTTGTTAAAAATCGTAGCTGTAGGCAGGAATCAGTAAACTGAGGTTCACTTACTCTTCAAAAAGTAAATATTAAATCTAATATTTGCTTTTCAGCTTTATGTTCTATCCTGCACAGCAGAGTAGATAGAGCGAACCTAATTTTAAGTCACTCCGTACCCCACATACCGCCCAACTTTTAAGTGGCGGAATTCAACGCCGCGCTTGCTACCATTATGGGTAAATTAAATTAGAATTAATTTATGTGTGGTAGTGTCGGAGTAGCAGCACAGAAAAAAATGTTTATTCGAGTGAGATAGAACCCAGAACCGTCGCGTTTGGTACCAGATACTTGTACGTGTCAAAGCATCGTCTATTAGTACCCCAGACACATAAAGTTCTAAAAATGTAAACAAACTACTCGAAATGACATTATTAGTTTCGAACATTTTAAAAAATATTTTCTTTAATCATGGCTAAGAACTCACACGCACTCTCGATTAACATTAAAATAAAAACAAACAGCATCAAAATCAGTTAATTCGTTTAGGAGCAACGATGCCACAGACAGACACATACAGACACGTCAAACTTATAACACCCCTCTGTTTTCGTCGAGGGATTCGTAATATCTAATCATTCGTAATATATTCTGGACCTTTATCCCAACATTTCGATAGAATAGAATTATTAATAGCATCAGTCGCCATAGCGGTATCAGTACCATATACACCGCGATCGATACACTAGTTGTTTACATTATAATAAAACTGGCCTATATATGGTGGTTTTAGAGGATAAAAATTAGAGATGATTTAGAATTTCATAATTATTTATATGCTCCAGGGGCACAAGGGTGTGACTGTAACGCGACGGTTGTGGGTTCGATCCCCACTCTAGGGAATGAATTTCTTATTATTTTCATTTCTTCGCTCTGGAACCAAGGCTAGATAGAGTCCGGTATTGAGTCCCGCCTATCAACAACAACGTCGACAACGTCAACAACAACGTCGCGAAAAAATCCTTGAAAAGTGGGGAACGGAGTGTATTATGACTATGTTCCCTCTGCTTACCCTGCTGGGGATACAGCGCGAAGCTGACAAAAAATAACAAAAGATATCCTTCTTTTAAACTTAACAAACAATTAATATTTATTAGAAACCAATTTTAAACCACTTTGAAACATCTAATTGAACAAAAACAAGTAAAAATACTTAGATTTTCATTCCTCTTTTTTCAGCAAAACCACACATAAATATAAACCTAGAGACGACGTTATAAATAAAAGATTCCTTAGAGCAACTGTCGGAACGCTTACTACATACTAACTACAGTCGCTATCGTTTAATTCGATAGTCGTTCTTTGAGCTCTCACTGATAAAGCGATCGTTAAATTTTTCCAGCGGTCGCGATGCGAACAGTAATTTCCGTTTGGGGGCAGCGAGGGTCTATTAAAATAGGAATTTATTACACCGTTCGTATAAATATTGAATAAACATAAGTAAACTAGAGCTTGGATGTATGAAATATTTATATTTATTTGTATTAAAATATTAATTTTAAAAAATCTATTTAATAAACAACCTTTTAACGTTTTTGTTAATGGTGTATTGTAGCTTACTAACGAAGTCCTTCTGTGTTTCTATTTGTAATCCGCCATTTTGTTTTGGCTGCCATTTTGTATTATTAATAATATTGATTATATGTTATTTCATTGTCATTAGAACTGAAGTCGTAATTCAAACACAACTTTACAAGATTTTACGAGTACATATACTTACACGTTAAATAAATGCTTGTAAAAATAAAATTCCGCCGTTATTGAAAGTTGTGCTTGATTCTCATTGGGAGAAACAATTATATTTTATGTTTTATCTTGCTCGGATGAACGAAGCGGCGTAGAGTACCACCACTCAAAAAAGGGCGAGAAAAGTCTTGTAGCTCGTTTTTTATCACTACAGCATTTACCTACACAATTTACTCGTATATGCTGAAATGTTTTTTTTTTAAGTTAAAATAAGACCACAGTTCACTTCGTCTAAAATTTTTATTTTTAAATCACGCAGTATTCCGCACATGACAGGGTAGGCAAATGGAAATTGATAACCTAGGGTTAAGACACTTCGTTCCTCAATTTCCACCAAATTCTGGAGGCATTGCGTGGCGAAGCTCAATGCCGTGCTTTGCCGCGTTACTAGAGCGAAGAAATCAAAAATATTTAATTTCCTCGAGTTGTAATTGAACCCACGATCTGTCTTGTGCCCCCACGCCATATCTGACCTCAAAGATCAACAGTTAATATCTATTTTAAATGAATCGTTTGATTAACAGTATTAGTTAACATTAATTACTCAAACCGTCAGTTCTATGAGGATAATCCTGTTGAAGTGCCATACATATCTAATGATAAAGATCATCAAATACGTAATATATGTATCAATTACAATATTATAGGAAATTTCAATAATAAAGAACTAGCTCAGACAGACATTGTGACTGGCGGACCTCAACGCCGGGCTTTGTTTATCTATATATTCTCCTAAGTCTGTCCTGCTCTCGTATTCCTAAAATATATATTGATATACTACCTACCTGCCTATAATTTGAAATTGATTTGTTAAGACTTTTTATGTCATCGCCATTGAGAAATCATAAAAATAAAATAAGATATAATTTTTTTTTCCATTCCGTCTTAGGAGCTTATAGCCACAATAAAAGGCCACGCCACGTTTTAACACTAGATTAGAATTCTCTTCACTTACTCAAATATTTATAAAAAGTATACATAATAAGTTAATATATAAAAAACAAATTGCAGTTTCCATTATACAGTAACAGTGTAAAAGCATCCACGTATCGCTATCGCGTTACGAAGAAGCGTTCTAGGAAATCACCGGTTGTCGGCACTTTGGATCGCAGTGACATGACCCATTTGTATTATATACTCGTATGTATATAACTTCAGTTGCAGCCTGTAAACGTGATAGGTTCTGGGTTTGAGTCCCATCCGAGGAGATGAAGGGATACAATGTTATGAAGGGATACTCTGGATACAATGATACCTGCACAAGAAAGAAGTATAATTTAATTGACTGAGATAGTTCTGAAGAAAAATTATGTTAAAAAATCACTATGTAGCAAAAGCCAGCCAAGCGCGGGTCAGACTCGCTCACCGCGGGTTTCGTATCAGTGTCGGCATTGTAAGCTACAAATCATGTTGTATAATTTTACAAATATAACTATAAAAACTAGAAAACACTTTTCTACACCAAGTAAGCCATACATCAAGCTAATATTTTTACGATTAAACTTATAGTAATGGTAATAGTTTGTGATTAAACATCAGTATCATTCTTTACCTTTACCCTGTATTGTGCATATCGCAAAAAAGACGGAAAGAACAAATTAAGACATCTCCATCTTCCAATTTTTAAAACATTTTGTCTTGTGATCCATTCCAATCTTGAATTAGATTTCATACATTATTCAATAACATGTTAAAAACAAACTATTTTTCTTCAAATTACCAACAAATTGTGAATTTTACACTAAAATTAAAGTTCCAAATACATTTAAATATGGTTAGGCTGTCGTGCCTACGTCAGACCGCTCATAGTGACCTTAATCAAAATTAAGTACGATTAACAAATCCACACTTTACTTGATCAGAAATCGTGGGAATCCCTTCTGAATCGCTATTTAAATTGTATTTGGTTTAAGGTAATATGCCTTTAATATATACATTTCACATATATAAAAGCCTTTGTAGTATAGTGTACATTAAACGCGATGGTAGTCAATTATTTTCCATGCACTGGTAATGAGAGAAAACGTCGTTGAGTTTCGCCACTCAACACCTAATATGTCGAAAATGGAGAACAGTCTGTCTCAATACTAGGTTATCTCTACCTACACTGCTTTATAGACGATACAGAATGAGGCTCACAATGACTTTTTATCCGACTGTGGGAGAAAAAGAATAATGTTTATCGAGTCTCTGCATGAATATAAAGAAAATTGGGCAGAAATTGTAGAAAAGAGTGTTTTTACACTGGTTTCTCATTGCTTACCCTGAGATACGCAAGACAACGTGAAGCTATTAATACATATAAATTAATACTACCATATACATCACTGTCACCCTCTTATCACAAGTTATTAGACTCAAACGAATAGATAAAATATAAATGAAAGTCGAATAATTAAATAAGGAATTGATAAGGTTCCTGTCACAACACATGCCGGAGTGATCTTGAGAATTGTGATTGCGTCTTTTCTTTTTGGAGTTTCGTGTAATTTTGGATGGAATTGAATATTAAAATGGGTGTGTGTGTATGTGTGTAAGTATGTGTGCTATCTCTATCTCATCTCTATTTTCATTAATTCTTTTTCTCTTTTTGTTTCATATGTTAAGAAAAGTAGACATTAAAAGTTTTTTTGTATTTATAACGTCGTGGCACAACTGACAAGCATTTTAATACAACAATGTTTGCAGGTTCGATATCAGCTTAGAATAATATTTAATTGAAGTTTATATCTCACCACAGAAATCATCAATTATTTGTATATATATTTTGTAGTCCCTTGACATAGATTTGATTTCACAAAATGTGTAAACGTTTTGAATAAATACTCCATACTAAAATTAACTACAAATAGTATTAAAATTAAACTAAATTAATTATTGAGTTGGACTTAGTAATGCTGCGCTTAAATAGTTTTACTTCGGAGTGAATGTACAAAATTTCAATCAAGATAGCTCGAGGCCAGTAACAGTTAGATAGCTAAGTTGATAAGAGGCCACTAACTCTAACTTTGCAACTTACTTCGTGTTGGAAAGTGTAATTGCATTATGAAAATAGATGAAATAGCTTAGAAAAGTCTTGAGAAAAATTCAAAAACTTTTGGATTAACATTTTATAATCATGAAAAATTAAAGTATCTATAAAAATTTTAACATACCATTGTCATTTTTAAGCCCGTCGAGGCGCAGGAGCACATGCACGTGACATGTTGTGGATTCCATTCCCACTCAAACTTCTCATATGAAATATTTAATATTTCACATCATCGCTCTGGTAAATATCATGCGGCAAAGAGCGGTGTTAAGTTGCACCACTTATCACTCCAATGCCTCCAGAATTTGGTGGAAAATTAGGAACAGAAGCATCTTAATGGGAACGGAACTTTATCTTATCTTTTTAGTGTTTAACTTTATTTTTTTTAGTAACGTTAATTTAAAATTATGTAATGTATGAACATGTTTAACATCGTTACAAACCTTTTGGTTTTTTAGATTTTACGTATATTGATGTTTTTATATTAAATTGTTAGGTGGTAATAAATAAATAAATAGCACTAGGTCCGCAAGTAGACGGTGTTTGCTAAAGCGTGAAGCTGAAAAAAATAAAAACTGGATTTGAACTCGGGCCTCTTGAATACCGTCACTAAGGAACAGCACTTTGACGAGATATAAATAATATGAGCCTATGTAGAGGTCCTCTATTCAGATTCATCTTTATCATCAGACCAGTTCGATAATACCATATTATTGCATTATCACCTACGTATAACTGGCAAGTTTCATGACAATACTAATTCAGTTTATTAGGCTTTGCGTCAAACACACTACTTACTTTCCATTTCAATCGGTCAAGAACTTTTTCCAGCAGCCTCCATACTTCAACCAAGTAGGCATTACCAGCACATCCGTTAATACGTCACGTCTGTGGGCGGACGATAATTATTTTGTTTACTCACGTATAAATTCGTTGTCGCTTTAACGCATTATCTTTATTTGTGCGTATGAATGTATGGATGTGGTATTTTTATTTATTTTTCGGGAATAGAATAGCTAGTAGTAGCTAGCAGTAGTTTTGCTGCATACCAATGTCTTCAGAAGAACCCATAAATCAGATCTTTTTCTCCCTTCTCATGTTTGTGTCTAGTCTCAATAATGAATAAAGGTAAAGTAAAAAATAATCCTGAGAACATTTTGATTTGGATAATAAAACCCAATATCATGCGCATTCTTAGCAAACTCGTTACATATATTCTGCCCAAAAAGAAAGATTTGAACCCACCACCTCATATGCAATCAGAAATATTTAAAGTATCTTATCCACATTTTTTTGAATTATTTAGGAACTGATAAGTATACACACATACACACACACACACACACACACACACACACACACACATATTCACTATTAAAATCAAAGTCCTATGTAAAAAATAAAAATTTAAAACGCCATTACAGTCTTTTTTATTACTCTTTGCCGCGCTTCTCCTTGTTAGTATGGGAAGTTAATTATATATTTGTTTCCCGGGCGTGAGATTCAAACCCATAGCCGCCGCTTTTACAGTCGCACGCTTATGCCTCTGCGCCACGACCTTTCAAAAACATTATCTTATTCGTATTTAGGGGGTAAGCACGGATTTTTCGCACATCCTAGGACATTTAATGTGAAAGGGACGTTCGTGCGTGATGAAAACGCTATCGTTATTATAAGGAACGAGATAAACATTTGTTCTGAGGGGAAATTATTTTTGTTCGCTATGTGACAATTAGGACGTCGCTTCTGTCGGCCGTGATTTTCCCTTTCGCTATTAAGGAAAATCATATGATTATATACACTGTGGTTGTTTAATTGTGATGGTTTTGGGTTTGAATCCCGTTCGTAGCTTTAGCTGAAAACTGTGATGAGAAGAGTGATAAGAAAGCAGATTTATGTTTTCTTAGATATGATAAAGTAAACTAAAGTAGTAAACAGAGTGTAAACTCTGTTTTCTACTTTAGGTTCAAATTTCGTGAAAGTACGTCTTGATTGGTGGGGCTTAATGCTGAAAATTAACTTTGTATTAATGAAAATATTCAACGTACAAGTATATAAAATATGATGAGCTTATTTGAGAACTTATTTTTCATGCTATATTAAAAAATTGTCATCGTACTCGATTTGTATTGAGTTCATTCCAAGGAAGCTCTCAGAGTTGAGAAATGAAAAGGTTTTTTAATTAAAATTTATTGAAAATATTTAAAATTGCTTTTAGAAAATGTATACACCTTTGAACGCGAAATCCGCGCCTTTGTGAAATCGTCCTAAACGCAGGGGTTTTAATTCCGCCACGTAATTATTATATTAACGTTGTATCTCTTACACAGGGGGATAATCAAAGGGAACCTAATATTAAAACACTTCGTTCCCATTAAGACTCCGAATCCCTGTTTTCTGTCGAATTCTAAAATTTTGCATGCGCGTTTATATTCACTTGCCTATACCTCTGCGCTACGATGGCCTTAAGAAAAAATTTATAATAAGTTTTCTAAAATATTACTTTTCTTAATTAAAGTATTTCTATTTTTGCAAGAATGAAAATTAAAAACATTGAGGATGTTACCAATACTTTTGATGTTTCAAAAATATACAAAATAACTTTCAAAATCCCAGTTGAGAACAAACTGAATGAAATGATTAAAAACAATTATAATATATTTTCAAGTCACTCCAGTATAGAGCATCAATTTTGTTCCTATTATATAATAAAACGTGAATGTCAAATTAAAAATAATAGTTATTGTTATCGTAACAATATTGTACGTACGTTCATAAAGGTTTAAAGAACAATGCTTTTAAAGACTGATTGGCCTGCCTTCTCTGAGGAAATCGCTTGGTCCGAGTTGTAAGATGTAGCGGCAAGATATATCTTATTTAATTTACTCTATCTAGGAGAGTAAAAAAGAGTACCTAAAGTTAAAATACTACTTTCCTCACCTATCATTTTTGTTACCGCAGCGGGGAAATGAAATATTATTTAGGCCCTAAATATTCCTTGAAGCAAAATTTTAAAGAAATCAATATATTGACAGTATGATCTCAATATATTTTTGAAAATTTAATGTATGTTAAGAAAAACATTAATGGTTTCACCAAAATTGGTGATTGTCATAATATTAATACTAGAAATAGGTTTCAACTAAGTGCACCTGTGACTCGATTGCATCGAATCCGTAATTCTTTTATGGGACAATGTATACGTTTTTACAATGGGATCCTAGAAAACGTCAAAGAATTTCCTGTATCACGATTCAAAAAAATTGTGAAAAGAGGTTTGTGTGTTAAAGGTTATTACCAAATTAACGATTTTTTAAATGACACGCCTTGGGAATGAAATGCTCGCTCCAGTCAGTTTCAAAGGTATAATTATCATAAATGATTAAATAATGTATAAAATTAATTTAAAAAAAAGTCCCGCTGAGTTTCTTGCGCCGGTTCTTCTCAGGTCTGAGGCATTAACTTTAGTGAACTGGTGATAGATTATTTGACGTTCATAAATAAAGTATTTAACTTCTTATTTTGAATAAATAATTTCAATTTGAATTAATTAATAATTCCTTTGGCTTGTTTGGGAATCGAACCTAAAACATTCACGCTTACAGTGAGACTCTGTACTGATGCGTCATTGTGCCTTCAAGCTACATATATTTTTAATAACCTAATAATATTTTAAGCATAGTTGTAATTTAAAGCTTATGTTAAACTTCGTTATCTATAGGTAAGTCCATAACGCCAAGTAATAGAGAAATTTAGTGCCAAGACACTCGCTTCGTTATTTTCTATTCAAATTCGAAACATTGATTGCTATGTGCCGGAACTCAACGCCACTTTGTATCTCGCCAGTAAAAAAGTATTATTAGTATTAACTTCACTTTCACTTCAAATTCACTTTTAATGAAATTATTTTATAATGAATAAATAAATTATTTGTTTATTTTACACCGAACACTAAACACAGTATCTGACACAATATAAAACACTTTATTTGCGATCTATAAAGTGAGATCTAAAACTTGTAACGCTTGGGGCAGTCAATTAAAAATATTTCCTTTTTTGTTCCTTTCTTAGAGACCGATGTACTCGTGTACTAAAATTATAAAGATGAAAAAAATGTTAGTTGGAACACGCCGCCCCCAGGAACTGCTGGTTCAAATGGAAAAAAAAATTAGCATACATGGTGCATTTATCGAGGAAAGCTTTAGGCAACAAAGCGTGACATTGAGTTCCGCTAATCAACACGCAATGGATCCAGAATTCGGTGGTAAAATGGGAACATATTTTTTTTATATTTAGTTTCCTCCGCCTACCCTGCTGTTTGCAGGATCCAGAGTGATAAGCGTGAATCGTCTTAATGAAACCGGAGTGTCTTCAAATTGGTTTCAAGATTTCCTCTGCCGCCTCTAATAAAACAAATTATTTTAATTTTCCCGCTCTGATTTGTATATTTTATAATGTGTATTGACACACCCCCATTGTATAGGCAACATTTCTAAAATTGGGTGGAAGTTGGGAAAGAGTCTTAACACTAGATTTTCCCTGCTATTCCTTCTCAATGCGGGATAGAGCGTGAAATAGTACATTTTTAAATATTTTAAACCCATAATCGAGTAAATAGGGCAGCGTGCTATATTTTAAACTCAGAACGGAGTTACTGACCAGTGGTAGCGACTCTGGCGTCCGGCCAACCGCGTTGATAAGATGAGAACGGAACTCTGTAGGCAAACCACACTGTCTGGACAATTTATTATCTCAATAACACATACTTGAATATTTGTCGGGAATCGATATTTTGCTATAAAAAGTTCTTTGGACGAATGATTATTAACATATCAGGAAACACTTGAGGAAATTAATAGGAACATAATGATCAAACCACGACCACTGCGTTTACAGACGTGTCAGACGCTGTCCCGCTGCGCCATAGTGTTAAAGCTTATATAGCCGATATGAACTCATCCAGATAACGTCACGCTGCCACGTGTCACGTTGAGCTGTACAATGGCGGAATTGCGTGCTATGAGTATTATTGTTAGATGTTAGTTATAAGTTTTACGCGTAGTGATACGTGTGAAAGGAAACGAAATCGATGCGAGTTGGATTCCCATTTGGTATTGAATTCCGCTACTCGACGTCCAGTGTCTCGAATTTTTGTATGAGTGACACTACTATATTGAGCACATAAGTATTTTAATAGAACAAAAGATTTGTAGTTCCAATCCTACTTGAAGCTGGTTTCTCGCACAAAGTAAGACGAGTAGAGTCAACCTGAGAATCAAGTTATCTTGAAAGAGGTAAGAGACTCTCCGCTCTCCATTGCGGCTCTTCCATTGAATTCCTGCATTTTTTAAGTTGTGGAACTCAACTCTGCGCTTTGCCTCGTTACCAAAGCGAAGAAAAATGGCCTATTAAATATGAAATATAAATTTAAAAATAAAACGTATCAAATAATTTTCTTCAAATAAGCTACCAAAAGTTCAACTTACAACTCCATACAAATTTACAGTAGATTTATACCTACCACCGCATCCGGCGTCTGAAGAACAAAGCAGTACGCGCCGCGGTAACGTGTATACACTCGTGGGTACATACATATTTGATATTATGTATATAAATTAGAGGCCAATCGTGGCGCAAGTCGACTGTAAGCGCGACGGGTTGTGGGTTCAATTCCCACTTGTTAAATATTTAATACTAGCGAAGAGTAACGTTAGCGTAGCTTTTAGTTCTGCTACTTAATGCACAATGCCTCTAGAATTCTGCAGAAAGTGGGGAGTGAAATTCTAATGAGAACGGATGTCTTAAGGTACACTAGGTTCCTAGGTTCCCTATACATAGCCTGCTTATAACAGGATACAGCATGAAGCTAAAAAATATTAACTAGTATATTAAAGTATATATAATTTTAAAACTTATTAGAAAATTTGGAGGGAATGATTTTGTGACACTGTATCGTTTTTTGTTTGTATGTTAGGACGTACTTAATTTTTTTTGTTAGATTACCAATTCTTTTAAAATAATTTTATAATCAATTTAAAAATACATCGCCATTTCATGGAACAATTCAACAAAAGTAGCAACCTGAGTACGTTTAAAGAGAAAACCAGTTAAAGTTTTTTCCATCAAAAGAAAGGATTGAATCGTACCTTATAACCATTTAGTCACGTGAATCTATGAATTTACATAGAAAAGGAAAAATTTGAATTCTTGATAACAAGAATCATCACAAATTAAGAAGTTTCCTTCGATTACCATTTCAATTAAACATTCGCTTCGAGGGAAACAGATTAACATTTGATTTTAAGTAAGTTCTCGTGGCACTGTCTATATGACATAAAGCGACAGTTGTGGGTTCAATGCTTTGGATTAATTTTCGTGCTCTGGTAACAAGATAAAGAGGCGAAGTTGAGTTCCTTCATTGAAACGGTGGCGTTGAGTTTTGGCAATTTTGAGTTGAATCTGTGGAAAGTATCATATACGCATAATTATTTATAACTAAAACAGTGATATAGAAGATGAAATAAAAGTTTCGAAATAGTTTTTCCGTTTTAATATATTTAACTTGTTTTAAAAGGGAGTACAATTGCGTCATTCCTGCATCAAATATATAAATTATATATTTTTTACCTTTTTTTAAGTTCTCACGCATAAAGCAGGATAGGAAGATGCAACTTAGGAAGCTATTGTTAAAATTTTGCTCCAAATTCTGGAGGCATTGAGTGTTGAGTGGCGGAACGCCAATGGGAATTGAAGCTATAAATACGTAGGCCTTATGCTCCTTATGCGCCACAACGCAGTACGTGCTTTTCCCCTTTAAAATTTTGTTTCTATTTTAAAAATATAATTAAGGCCTAACAATTACCATGTCCAGTGTCACTGTCATACATTGACACGTGACAGTCCGTGACATTAAGAGGATTAATTAAGTCAGTTATTATTTAAGCTACTTAGCTCTTTGATATTTCAAATGTGTATTTTAGCTTTTTGTTTTTTATTGGTTTATTTGATATACTATTTTTTATTTGATTTACATAGTCAGTTGCAAGATTCCATTGCGTGTCGCAGAAAAAATGAAAGTAGTACTTCCCTCCGAATGGGAATCGAACCCACACCATCGCAAACGTCGCGTTTACTGTGTTACTGTGGCGTCAAAGAAAATTAATAATAATATATTGTTGAATTTGAACCAACAACTATTCTAAATTATCCTAAATTCAATTTTCATGTAGAAAATTGTATTTAGTTCATGTAGCCTGATACTTGGCGGCGTGCCTGTAAACGTCGTGCTTTATTGAAAACGAATGACGGTTTTTCTAATATTTCAGATAAAATACTTCGGGTTTTTCAATTCGACAAACATTTTTAGTGTGTTAGTCATTTTTTTTTGGATTTATCATCGTGTTATACGAGGGTTAAATATCGGAAGCGGAAAATGGGGTACATGGTGCCGCAATGCCTCCAAAATTCGGAAGAAAGTGGGGAACGGAGTGAAACCCTAGGTTCCCTCTGCCTACCCTGCTTTGTGCGAGATACATCGTGAAGCTGACTTTTTTTATATATATAAAAAAAAAACAGCTTCACGCTGTATCCCACATACGGTAGGCAGAGGGAACCGAACCTAGTATTAAAACACCATGTCTTATTTATGGGAAAAGGACAAGGCAAACGAGCGTCACCTGTAGGTGGTCACCACCGCCCATGATCCCGTGCAACACCAAAGGAGCTACAGGTGCGTTACCAGCCTTAAAGGAGGAGGTAGACGCGCTTTTTGAAATTACCGATGTCATATCATGGAAACACTGCCGCGGATCGGCCATTCCACAATTCCGTGGCGCGTGGGGGGAAATTCCTACGAAACCGCACAGTAGTAGTGCCACGTATCTAGATGGTGTGGATGATATCTAAGCTTGTGACGTACTATGCGGTGAGAAAATTCGGCGGCAGGTTACAGGTTGAACAGTTCTTAAGAATACTCACTAAGATAAATGCGGTAGAGAACGCACAGCGAGGTGACGTCTCTACCCAAAGCTAAAGTGTCAAGCCTTTCACAGCTCATTGGGTCCCTAATGATGCGAACGGCTCTACGTTGAATGAGATCAAATAGCTCAAGCTGATACTGGAGTGCACCAGCCCAGAGACAAGAACAGTACTCTATATGAGGCCGAACCTGGACCCCATATAGGGCCAATCGGTGTTTCGACATGAAGTACCGTCTCGCTCTATTGATGACCTCCAGTTTCTTCGAGGCCAACTTGGCCTTTGTTTCCAGATGATCGCGATACTGAAAGTTTTTCGAAACATTAAGGACCAATATGCTGATACTGGGCGCGGCTGTAAACGGATCCTGAAAGACTGGCGATACGAAAAATGTTTTTTTTGTGTTTTCTCTTCATTGTGAATTCGATCAGCTAACCTGACTCCGCATATCCTACGAAGAGATTGGTGTTTCACGTTTTTTTAACGTACTTATAGCAGGATAGGTTGAAGAAATTTGAACTAGGGCTTAGTTACTTAGCTCAAAGTGTTTGAAGACACTTCATTCTTCATATTTCACGAGTTTTAGAGATATTGTTTGCTATACACATACTCGTATAAGAAATGTTTTAAATAATTATATCTCACTAAAAAGGTTCCATGTAAAATATTCCCAAGACGATCAAATAATCATCAGATTTCTAAACGTCCTAACTCCGTATTCTAATAATCTTATTTAAACAAAACTCTACACATTAGTCAAAATGTGTGTATCGGCCGTTGCGCATCTACAAAGACTGTACGAATAGAATAGAAAAAACGTAATTACATAACAAACAGGACAAATTAAATATTTATAATTATTGGTTCGATATAAAAATGACAAGTAAGCACAAAACCATTGTCCAGTACAGAGCTAACATAGATAACGTCCCATAGTTCTTCCATAATCACGAAAATGTAATCATTATTTTTCTTAAAGCCATCGTGACGCTGTAAGCTTCCGATTATTACACCATGCTATATTTAAGAAAAAAAAATTTTTAGTGGGAATCTGGGAACCTAGTTAAATAAAATAAATTTTAAAAAATATCTTTATTTTCCCGGCTATACTTTGCGCAAATTTAAGACACTCTATTCCCATTAAGATACTTCCATTCCCCACTCCGCTAAGTCCGAAGGCTTTGCGTGTTGAATGGTGAAACTCAACACCGCAATTTTCACTCCCAGAGCAAGGAAATAAAATCTATATATAATAAAACAGTAAATGTATTTTGTCTGTACATTTCGTATTTTTGACTGAAATGAATAGAGGAGCACTTAAAAAATACTAATAGAAAGCATTTTTTAAAAAATTTCTTGTCTGTCTGTATGTATGGTCACGCTTATCTCTAAAAGCACTGAATCGATTTACTTAAAACTTTGTTAATTACTTTGTTTTAACTCAACTTAAAATTTTAAGTTTGTTTCGTCAAATTCCGTTCATTAAAAAGAAAGTAAAGGGCATTTGAATGAACTCAAGACATGAGTTTGCCTGCAAATATAAAGCAATCCATATCTGCACTTATGCTTATAATAAATCTGTACTTGTTTGTGATAAATCAGTATTTTTAACCGACTTTCAAAACAAGGAGAAGGTTTTCAATTCAATTTTTTCGATTCTATTTTCGAATTATTTATTCGATTAATTATTTTGGATTCGGTTTAGATATTGGATTATTCGATTCTATATGGGTATCTTTAGTAATATGCAATCAGTACAGTAATTTTACAAAGAATATTATTAATCCTTAGCCAAATCAATAATTTAACAATTAAGGCTGTTTCTGAACGAGTAAATTTAATGAGTCATTGTCATCAACACATATGACGTTTACAGTAGCGCGCCTCTGCCCCTGCGCCATCACCGGCACCTAAATAAAACTTGAAATAAAAGTGGATAAGTCAATGTAACTATAAATATTCAGCAAATTCCCTTCACAACATTTGTATTCAAATCACAAGTTCGTAATAAAAAAAACTGTTAGTTCGACGCAAGTCTTAGGACTTAAGCCCGTCTAAAAGTTTCTGATTTATGTAGAGAATTCACACTTCGGTTACAAACTTTGTCTTGATATAATGGGTTATTGGTAGGTTTATTCTTGCATTTGTAGAGAAGTGATATTGCCAGTTTCCAATGATCGTGCACCAGCAAGACCCCCATGAGAAAATTGGACTACGTTAGTAT
This sequence comes from Heliconius burneyi, assembly GCA_018247715.1. Classification (NCBI taxonomy): domain Eukaryota; kingdom Metazoa; phylum Arthropoda; class Insecta; order Lepidoptera; family Nymphalidae; genus Heliconius; species Heliconius burneyi. The sequence goes on from DWGR01000221.1 coordinate 16,756, forward strand.
GTCTACCAATAGGTAGTAGGTATAAAAAAACCATTGCACTACTGGATGGGCGAGACGTAATTTCCCTATTCACCAAGGTGTACAGGTTTGACACCAGGATTTCCAGGAATCTAGTGTTGTTGCTACGTAAAAAGGATATAACGTCTTTTTTAGCCTCACGCCTTATCCCGCGCATTAGCAGAATAGGCTCAGGGAACCTGGGAAAATAGTATTAAGGCACTCTGTTCTCTTTAAGATACTTTCATTCCCCACTTTCCACCGAATTCTTGAAGCATTGCTAATTGAGTAGCGGAGCTCAACTCCCCGATTTGAATTGACACCAGAGCGAGCAAATGATTTTCTTAAAATTAAAAAATAATAATTCTCCCATGTGGGAATCAAACCCACAACCATCGCGTCTTTAGTCGCACTCTTATGCTCCTGCACCACAACGGCCGTAATTAATATTTAAAATAAGAAACGAAGTCATTTTTGGTTTAAGACTCCCAACAAAAAGTTTATTTTGCTTATAAAATATTTGCCGAATTGTTCCTACTTGTTATCAAAATCCACGCAATTTTCAAGAGAAAACCAAAGAGCATTCCGCCAAGAACTCAACACCGGAACAAATGGTTAAAAATTTGAGGCTCAATTTGTCTAACTGAAAGTTGAATCTTAAGCATAATATTTTAGAATTTTGCAAAGGTGGCTTTGAGTTAAGTTGATTTAAGTTTAATAATAAAACACCTTCATGTTTTTCCCTGCATAACCGGATAGGCAAAGAGAACCTAGTGTTTAAACCTTCCGTTTTACACGCTGTTTCAATTTTGATACATTACGTCTTGAGTAGCTGAACTCAACGCTGCACATTGTTATTAATTGTCTATATTAAGTTTAATAACTATGTATTGAACGATGGCCAAATAAAATATTGTCAAACTTGCGCTAGTTATGAATTATATATCTTTTGAGATAGATTGTTGTTCTTTTTTTAGTTTTACGCTACATCTCACATATAGCAAGGTAGACAGAGGACACCTCGGAACCTAACATATTGTTAAGATACTCGTTTCACATTAAGACGAGGAAATGAAAATAATAAATATTTAATTTCCTCAAGTACCCACTCGAGGAAATCGAACCCAAAACCTGTTTACAATTGACAACTGGACTAGGAACTAGTCATAATATAAAGCTGAAGCCAAGTCGAAATGATAGTACCTAGGTGCTATAGCAAATACATTATAGCCGCTGTTATCGCCTAGGTCAGATATGGAATACTAAAATGAGGTATCATTAAGGCTGTATTATATGTAAATAGCGAGTGAAATGTGTGCCAAATGCTTGGCGATTATAGTTTTATGTTATATTTACACGTGGTTTTGCTTGCGAAAATTATTTTTGGCAGAGAGATGGAGATATTTCTCTCTTTTTTCTTTTTTTATATTGAGGCATTGGTTGTGAAGTTGATTTTTGCAAATTAACCTATGTAGCTAATATATATTCTTATAGCTTCACGCAAATAGCAGGGTAGCCAGAAGTAACCTGGGAATCTAATATTGAGACATTGTGAGTGTTCCCATTCAGACAGTGCCGTTCCGCATTTTCCAATGAATTCCCGAAGCACTTCATGTTAAGTGGCGAAATACAAAGATTATATATTGTATTGCGATTATTAAAACTTGACGGTTGCGAATTTTATTTCAACTCACAAAAATAAATTATCCTGATTTCCTCGCAAATTTGTTCAATTCGCGTAATGAGAACGGAGTGTTTTATCATTTTTGTGTCTTGTTACTGCGGTTACCTCGATATGAGGGATACAGCGTGAACCCGTGTAATTATATTATTAAAAGAATCTATGAACAAACTGATGAGAAAACTAAGATTAGTATATAAAAGATGTATGCTCTTGTTAACATGAGTTGTGACCCAGAAAAATGGAAACATATTTTCTGCTGTTTCCTTTGTGGCCATGCCAATAGTATTTATAAGGATTTTGGACATGGACTACATTCTATTATTCGTCGTTGAAATAAAAATACAATAGCTAATTTATTTTTCGAACATGAGGTTAATGCTGTTAGGCCTATTGGCTTTTACAGCGACAACGGTTGGGTAGGGAAGAGGGAACTCTGTCCCTGAAGAAATTCAAGCACTAAGTGGCTGCCGGTGAGGAAGTTGACGACTGTAAAGACGCCCAAACAAAAGCTAATGTTATTTGCTACATATACTTATATTGATTGCGACTGTTAATTCAACGATTGTAGGCTCAATTCCCACTATATTTTTTTATTTTCTCGGTCTGGTAACGAGATAAAACATGGCGTTGGGTTATGCTACTGAACACCCAGGTCCTCCAAAAATCAGTGGAAAATAGGGAAAATAGGGGAGTGTTCTAGCACTGCGACGTTCGGTTAGGCCACTACACGAACGAACGACCGAACGAGCGATGCTTCCAGAATTCGGCGGAACACTAGAGCGAAGAAATAATACAGAAATATTACATAATTTATTTCCTCAAGTAGGAATCGAACCCACAACGTGTCACGTTCACAGTTACACGCTTGTGCCCCTGTACCACAAATGTCGTTAAAAATACTTGTATTAATATTGGATCGTGTATTTTTAGTTTAAAAGAACAAAATAAACCAGTTTTTCTATATTTAACTGAAGTATACTTCAAAATTAAACAAATTACTTAATAATTAATTAACTTAAATCTTATAGCGTTGAAAAATCTGTTCTTATTTTTATAATAGGAGAATGTTTACCTCGCAGCGTCTTTTTTAAATTTATATTTCATATTTACTGAGAATAAGAATAAATATTACTGTATTTTTATAAGCCAGTAGTTCTCGCCTGGAATTTTAATGACGTGGAGTTCAGTTCAGTGGAGTGAAAAATTGGTTGCTAATCCTTTATCTGTACTTATAATAAAAAAGTAAAAATATTTTTTCTGTACACTTAGCATTTTTGACTGAAATGGATCACTTAAAAAGAATTTCTTGTCGGTCTGTCAGTCTGTATGTATGTTCACGTTAATCCTTGAAAGTACTGAGTCGGTTCTCTGCAATTTTTCACCAAAATTAACTTAACAATAAACTTAACATCTAAAGTTTGTTTCATTAAGATCGGTTCATTAAAAAAAATTATCGGCGTTTGAATGAACTCAAGGCATGAGTTTGCCTGCAAATATAAAGCTATCCATGTCAATACTAATATTTATAATAAATCTGTATTTTTAACTTTCAGACAACGAGAATGTTCTCAATTAAATATTTTCGAGTTGACATTCGAATCATTTATTAGATTAATTATTTTGAATTCGATTTCGTTATTGGAATATTGGATTCGATTTGGGTATTTTTTGTAACAATCATTTAGTTCAAGCGGACGAAGCCGCGGGCAGGCCACTAATTAAATTAATTAGGGAAATGGATATCGAAATAAGATAAATTTTTAGTTAAGTTATATGAATGTAAGAAATTAATAATAAAAGTATATATAACAATAGCAATAACCATCTAAAGACATGAATTCAAAATTCACGCTGATGTCCCGAAATAGCCTAATATATATATGTACCTATCTATAGGATAAGTTGTTTTTTTCACGCTATATCCTGCACATAGCATGGTAGGCAGAAGGAACCTAGGAATCTTAGTGTTAAGGATACTCTTTTTCGATTCAGACACGTATACTTTTTGGATAAAAATAAAAAAAAATACTTTAGAATTAACTCAACAAAAATCTTAAGCTCTACAAGATTAGCCCGAATATTTTTCAATATGGAAAATTTTCCTCAGATCTCACGACGAAGGCGTAAATTTCGAAATCTTATCTTCATAAAATTATTGGCATCGCTATGTATACACAACTATATTATTACTTTATTACTACATTCACCCAGTCGTGGCGCAGGAGCACAAAGTGTGCTGAAAAATCGACTGGTTGTGGATTCAATTCTCACTCAAGGAACAGACATATTTATTTAAATTTATATTTTCATTTCTTCTCTCTGGTGTTAAGACAAAGCGCGGTATTGAGTTCAGCCACTCAAAGTACAATGCTTCCAGAATTCGACGGAAAGTGGGAAACTGAGTGTCTTACTCTAGGTTTCCTGTGCATATCTTGCTGTGTGTGTGTTTGCACTAAATGGTATATAAGGTTAAGGCTTAAAATGGAAAAATCTGCTAATTACCCTTTTATTTCATTATAATGTTTGTATTTTTTTAAAGAAAAATTAAAAAGAGAGAGAGGGAGAGTTTCCAACATTTCACATTTTTTTCTTCTGTACCCAATAAAACATTAAGTGTATTTTTTCTCAAATATAACATCTATGTAGCTAAGACACGATAATAACAAAAGTAAAGAAACATCAACAATGCTCCAAATAAAGTATTGCTTAAAGGATTTGAACCCGTACCCATCACATATTACATTACGACGCCGTTAACGCTTATCTATAATGGCTGTATGTATTACACAGGTACTGTAAACAAGTCAGTATGTATTACGAACACATTCGCTAAATACAAATTAACAAAATTCAATTAATCCGCGGAATCCATTAACGTGATATCTGTTTTGTACTATCAAGAGTTATTCCCCGATATACAATTATGACACAGAAATATACGGGTATAGTCTGAGAGGTGGCTGCTTTTTTACAAATTTCTCTAGTCATTATTTTTAAAATATAAGCTATACTTATCTCCATATATAATAAAACAGTAAAAATATATTTTTTTTTAATGGAAAAAGCATGGCACACGAACGTACGGGTCACCTGATAGTAAGTGATCACCGCCGCCCACGACACCGCGTAACACCAGAGGAGCTACTAAGTGCGTTGCCACCTTTTGAGGTGGTTGGGCGCCGGAGCCCGGCATTACCTAATGCGAAACGCAGTGGCATAAAGCCACTACTTCACGCCGGTTTTAAATTTTATCTGTGCATTTGATATTTTTGACTAAAATGGATAGAGGGACGCCTAAAAAGTATAATAGAAAGCATAATTTTTTTTTAATTTATTGTCTGTCTGTATGTACGGTCACGCTAATCTTCGAAAGTACTGAACCGATTTACTTCAAACTTTCACCAATTGCTTAGTTTTAACTCAACTTACTTTTACGAGTGGGAGAGTCACGCCGCCAGCAATGGCGACACGCATGGGCAGACTCGACCTGATAATTACCATCCCCGGCATTTTAAGCCGGCGTGAAGTAGTGGCTTTATGCCACTGCGTTTCGCATTAGGTAATGCCGGGCTCCGGGGGCCAGCCACCCCAAAAGCTGGCAACGCACCAGCAGCTCCTCTGGTGTTACGCGGTGTAGTGGGCGGCGGTGATCACTTACTATCAGGTGACCCGTACGCTCGTTTGCCATGCTTTTACCATAAAAAAAAACTTTACATCTTAAGTTTGTTTCATTAAAATCGGTTCATTAAAAAAAGTTATCGTCATTTGAATGAACTGAAGGCATGCCTTGAGTTCAGGCAAAATCATGATTTTGCCTGCAAATATAAAGCAATCCATATCTATACTTATACTTGTAATAATTAAGTAAATCTGTATTTGTTTGTAATAAATCTGTTTTTTTAATCGACTTTCAAAACAAGGAGGAGGTTCTCAATTAAATATTTAAATATCGATTCGATACATATACGATTCATTTAATTATTTTGATTTCGTTAGTGGATTATTCGATTCGATTTGAGTATTTTTTGTTATATGCAATCAATACATTAATTTTACAAAGAATATTATACATCCTTACCTAAATCAGTAATTTAACATTTAAGGCTGTATTCAAACGAGTAAATTACCGATAGTCATTGACATCAACACATCATGACTGTCAGACGTCAGTCAATTCTGTTTATTAAATGTTTATTATGATCATGTAGTTGAAGCGGGCAAAGCCGGGCAGGCCGCTAGTATTATTATAAATTCGTATAAAGTGCAAATTTATGAGTTCGTGGATGTTTGTTTCTTTTTTGTCCTTTTAGTTTCTTTAAAAAGTAAAAAGCAGATTTAGATGAAACTTTACAGTAATACAGCTTATATCTGAATAAGCACTCTGAAAAGAAAATAATTTGTTAATTTCATTGTATAAACTTAAAATAAATTGTATACATACATAGAATAATCAAGAAGCAACATTTTGTTTGTTAACGTAAAACATAAAGTAATAGTTTTTTTAATTTTTCTACAATATATCAAAACTAACACAAAACTATATATAACATCTGCCTCCTGGACTAGAACTAATTGGCGTGACTATACAGATATGAATTGCACGAATCACGCTAACCATTTATATAATTAGGACTGTCCTTTCTGTTATTTGGTGAAGTCGTTTTGGTCAATGACTATATTTACTTCTGACCTTCGCTTGTTTCACATTTATCTTCTCGCAGTATCCTGCATACAGCAGAGTAGACAGCCCTCTGACTGTTAAGACTTTGTTCAGAAATTATCGTAATTTTCTAAAAAAAAAAGAGATATTACGCGAAATTGCAATTTATATACAATACCGTAGTGGCACAGCGGCACAAGGGTGTGGCTGTAACGCGATGGTTGTGGGTTCGATCCCCAATCGAGGAAGTGAAATATTTATCAATGTTTATATTTCCATTTCTTCGCTTGTCGTGTGTCGAGGCAAAAGCGAAATCACAAAGAACCTCTAATTTTTATTAACAAAAATCTCTAATTGGACTTTGTTATTTCACCCACAAACATTAAATTGATAAAAGCACATCATAACTACGATGATGCTTTCATCTACATACACAAGTACATACCTACTACATGCTAAAATCATGGAGCTGAAGAGTTGTTTGGCTGAAAACGCCAACGTTACGGAATTACAGGTTTTTAATTGAAAAATTATTTGCATATTGGATAGATCATTCATCGAAGAATAAAGGTATCATGTATATATTTTCAATACAAACCGCTATGCTAAATACTAATAAAAAAATACATAACACTTAAAAAATTAAGCAAATAATTGACATACTGCTGTTTCGCCCGTTTCAAATTGCAGGGGCACTTCAAGGTGATAGGTAAGTGGGGGTGTCAAAAATATATAAAAAAACCACTATACTACAGGTATCTGAATAGAGAGTAGAGGGTATCAGAGTTACCTCATACAATTCTGAATTATTTCCTTTGAAAACGCGGACGAAGCCACAGGTAAGAGCTAGCAATCTATATAGTAACATTAAACTGTCATAACTTTATCATATAATCACTAACCTATTAAATACAACATTGATACTGACTCCACGTGTTTATGTTCTAGAAGGCTATCAAGAATTCTACGCGAGTCCCGCCATGAATACAAGCGACGGCTACGATATTAGACAAACAGCACGCATTATCGCGCTTAGATGAGCCCAAGAGCCAAATTAACTGGGTATATTAAGAAATATATATTATAGAGTACTTTAATAAAGAAAATATAGAAAATATGTATATCAAAATATTATAATTATTATATTTTAATTATTTTCAATTCCTTGCACTGACAAAATAAAGAAAAAAAATCAGCTTAACGCTGTCCCGCACACAGCAGGGTAGGCAGAGGGAACCTAATGTTAAGACACTCCGTTTCCTACTTTCTGCCGAATTCTGGAGGCATTGCGTGTGGAGTGGCAGAACTCAATGCCGCAAATTTCCAGAGCGAAGAAATATAAATATAAACGTAAATAAATATTCCACTTCCTCGAGTGGGGTTCGAACCCACAACCGTCGTGTTACAATCACACCCTTGTGCCGCTGCGCCACTACGCCCTATAAATTTAAGAATGAACCCATTCCTTATAATGGTGGAATTTTCATTAAATCATTAAGTAACGGGTTCAAATTGAAAAGTAGAATATACTAAGGAAGAACAGAGCGTTAAACCATACTAGTTAATACGCTAGATTTGCTGTGCTTACTCTTGTATGTATCATACTAGCGGACCCGGACGCGGCTACGCCCGCTTGAACTATATGTCATATGGAGCCATTGCAAACTCAAAGTAAATTTAAAGTCGCGTCAATCCTATTAATCCTACTAATATTATAAATGTGAAAGTTTGTGAGGATGGTCATTGGTTGTTTGTTCAACTTTTACGAAAAAACCTAACGAGCGGAATGAGATAAAACTTTAAAGTCATAAATTTAATTTAATATAATTTATAGATTATTAAGTTGTTAACTTAGACAATACATATATATCGACTACAATTTTTTTTATATAATTGGTTAAAATATAAACAATAAAAAGTTTAAGCGGGCGAAGCCACCCACGAGTCGCTTGTTAATCATAATTACGATAGAGCATAAATTATTTTCAAAACAAAACTTTTCAAAAAACTTGTATAATGGCGCTCTATTTTCCATTTCGTGATACTAAAATCCACGCTCTATCTTCTAGTGCGAAGAGTTAAGAAGAGCAGTCAGTCAGTGATTCTCCCGAGTGAAAATCGAATCGAAAGCCGTCCCGTTTACTGTTCCACCGCATTAAGACATGATTTAATCATCAAATCTTTCATGTTTTCTTATAAGATTAGAAACTTAAACATTTTCCTATATAAATTCTTCCATCGTTTTGAAAAATATTGCCATTACAAGTTTTCAAAGTGGCTCAATAGAATTTCCAGAGTATTATCTGTCGGTTGCCATACAGATGCAGTTTGGTTGAAATATACTTTATTCAAGTGTCGTGGTTTAACGAGACCGTACATTTTGCTGGTGATGCTCCTTCAGAAATGGCTTCGAGCAAGAAATTGAAATAGAAGTAATACAGATTACAATTATATGAGATTAAATATTTTGTTAAATTTCAGTAACGTACGGAACGTTACAACAAGTAATGTTAGACTTAAAATAATTTTAACTACATAAATAAGTCTCTTGGATACTTTTCAAACATAAATTCTTAAAATACTAAGAAATTTAGTTTCTTAAGTTCCGTTTCTGTCGTAAAACACCTGAAATCTCTAAAATGAACACAATGTAATGAATATAAGAATTAAATATACAAACTTTATTACGCATATAGCGGGGTAGGCAGAGGAATCCTGGGGACCTAGTGTTAAGACACACCATTATTCACTTCCTGCCTAAATTCAATAGGTAAACTCACTTCACGCTAAAATACCGATTAGGCCCGTATAGGGTCCACATTGGACCTCATATAGCATACTGTTCTCATCTGCACCCCAGTATAAGCTTGAACTATTTGATTGCATACAACGTTGAGCCACTCAAGTCGTCGGGGACCCAATAATCTGTAAATAATCTAACTTTGGCATTACGTAGAAAAGTCTCATAGCTGTACATTCTATACCATATTTATCATGGAGAGTATTGTAGAAAATTAGTTGCCTACTATCTTCAACCTAATTTTCTAACTGCACAGTACACCACCTCAAATATCATCCTCAAAATCTGGATAGGTGGCAATTGGCCACACAACATTCAAATAGCCTACCTGTGGCAGTTGCATCTAAGTCAATATGACTTGGGTACGTTCAAAAAGCTTGTATATCTCCACTTTTTTATCTTCTTTTTTAGCTCCTCTCGTGTTACAAGGGGACGTGAGTGGCGGTTATCACTAACCATCAGTAGCCCGTAAGCTCATTTTCCTTGTCCTCTCCATAAAAAGAACTGAACGTCACACTGTATCTATAAGAACGTGGTAACGAATTTTAATATCATAAAATTTTGCAAAACTAAAATGAAACCTATGTTCTTAGGAAACGTAGAAGACATGTTAAGTCCATGTGAATAACGTCGAAGTGAAGAGTTTCCAAAGAAATTTAGCTCTTTGAAACGGTCGGCGACTTTGTTGATACCTTATATTGCAGGGGCTTTCAGTTATTTGTGGAGTTCTAGAGAAGCATTGAATAGAAGTCAAGTAGTTAGGTTGCAGCTATTATAGACACCGTATCTGCTTAGGTTGGAGATTTTGTGACAAATTATGGGGACTTAACTTTATGGCTTCTATTTGTATAGAACATAAAAATATCTAAAATTGAGAAATGTATTTTTTATAGAAATCTGTTTGTATATATTTCTCTACAGTCTACACAAATAATTACTTTATTTATACAGAAGTTAAATAGTGATTAACCACCTCAAGTAATTGGAAAATGTCCAACGTAACAATTTTCATAGCGGCCGTCATTTCGTGGTAAAGCGGACCAGCTCCTGACTATATACGCGTCGGTTGTCGGTAAGATTTTCTGTCAAGCGTATAAATAATAAATTTTTTTGAAACCTGAATATTTACATAACATTATTTTGATTTTCTTATTTTTAATCCATATATACATACTAAATAGATTATTTATTCACCAACGATCACCTGCATCGGATTTGTTATTCTTAGTAATGCATATTTGATACGCTACCTATAGGGACAACCTCTAAGGGGTGGAAATTTTTGCTTCTACTAGCTTTTGTAACTCAAAGTAAGACGAATATTTCCTGCGTCAACTTACAATAAAAAATCATAGTTGAAATTTGCCGTAGTGGTTAAAATAAAAAAATGCAGCAGTGGATCTCTACTTGGGGTGCCGTGCATTTTTTTTTTATTTTTATGGTATAAGGACAAGGCAAACGAGCGTTCGGGTCACCTGATGGTAAGTGATCACCGCCGCCCACGACCCCGTGCAACCCCAGAGGAGCTACAGGTGCGTTGCCGGCCTTTAAGGTGGAG